>BGZK01000698.1:0-311259 GCA_005406025.1 Eumeta japonica
TTTAGGTAAAATGCGGAAGAAAAACACCAAACAGTTTGTGTCAACCTCGGTGTGGCACTGTACATACTACATAAATTGATAAACACGTACACAACATATTGTTTAACTAAAATAATTATAATCTTGTCTTGATAAAGATAAAGTAATTAAATACGAAAACACAAAAATATAGTTCGCGTAAACGTCGGTGTCATGACATTTCTTTCTTGTCAAACTTTATTATTCTTCACAGCGTCGCGACACACGGAGTCCGGATACGCCACATCACTCCCCCCCCCCTGAGACCGTTCTACGGGCGATAGTAATCAGGGAATCTAACTGTGCGTCCTGAACGTGTTCTTTTTATATTTCTGTGTTCCGGGTTTAGTTCTGGGACTGATTTAGGCTCTCTGGTGGCGGTGTGGACAGTATTTAGTAATTCGTCGTCGACAGTGTAGGCCGGTTTTATTCTTTCGATTGATACTGTCGTTCGTTTTCCATTGACTAAAATGGTAAAGATTTTGTCTCCTCTTTTTTAATACTTCGTGTGGTCCCGTATATGCAGGTTGAAAACAGCTACGTATAGTGTCCTCTCTTAGAAAGACGTGAGTTGTCGTAGCTAGATCTTTGTAAACAAAGGTAGCGCGTTCGCCATGACGTGATGCTGGGGATGGTTGGAGTTTTCGTACAAATGAACGGAGTCGGGCTATATAGTCCGAGATGTCCGTCATTTTAGTAGGGCTTGGACTAATAAATTCTCCTGGTAGCCTGAGGGTTTCCCCGTATACCAGTTCAGCGCAGGATGCTTTTAGGTCGTCTTTATATGCGCTTCTTACGCCCAACAGGACTAGTGGTAGGCATTCTGTCCAATGTTCGTTTGCATGGCACGTAATAGCTGTTTTCAGTTGGCGGTGGAAGCGTTCTACCAGACCGTTACAAGCTGGATGGTATGCTGTTGTTCGTCTGTGGTGAAATCCAGCTACTCTTGCCAGATGTTGAAATAACGTGGATTCGAACTGTTTACCGCGATCGGTCACTATATCTGTTGGGCAACCGAATCTTGATATCCAGCAGGTTAGTAAGGCAGTGGCGACAGTCTCAGCGTTGATATCTGTGATCGGTATCGCCTCTGGCCATCTCGTGTATCTGTCAACAGCTGTAAGACAGTAACGATATCCTTTGGATATTGGCATTGGTCCGATTAAGTCTATGTGAACGAAACGGAAGCGCGCCGTAGGTAGCTCGAATGTGCCTGTTGGTGGTATAACATGGCGAGTTACTTTGGTTCGTTGGCATTGTAAACATTTTCGCGTCCAATCTCTGCAATCTTTCCTGATTCCAGGCCATACGTAGCGTTCAGCAACTAATTTTGATGTCGCGTTCGAGCCTGGGTGACTTAGAGAATGTAGACAGTTGAATATTTGGCGTCGTAAGCTAATAGGAACAAAAGGTCTTTGGGCTGGTGTACTGAAGTCGCAATAGAGGTCTGTTTTTTGTTCCAGGTACGTGTATTTTCTGGAGTTGTAACGCAGAGCCATCTTTCAGGATCTGTTCCAGCTCGGGGTCGGATTCTTGTGCATTAGCTAATTTCACAAAGTCTACGACATTGTCCAGTTGTTCAATTCTTGACAGCGTGTCTGCTACTACATTGTCTCGCCCAGATATATGTCTGATATCCGTAGAAAATTGGGATATGAAGTCGAGATGACGGTATTGTCTGGGTGAGCATTTGTCCTTGCGCGTTTTGAAAGCGTGACAAAGTGGCTTGTGATCTGTGTAGATAACAAAGTCACGCGCTTCTAGCATATGGCGAAAGTGTTTTATTGCTTCATAAATCGCTAAGAGTTCGCGATCGTAGGGGGGAATAATTTCGCTGTGCTGGACTAAGTTTATGGGAGTAAAATGCTAGGGGCTCCCAAGCTTTGTCTTTATATTGTTGAAGAACTGCTCCCAAAGACGTGTCTGAAGCATCTGTGACAAGGCTCAATTTCGCGTCACAGTCTGGGTGTGCAAGGAGAGATGCATGACATAAACTATCCTTGCAGGTGTTGAATGCTTTTAGAGCCTCTCCTATGATGTTTATTGGGTGCGAATTCTTAATTGAACCAGTGAGAAGGGCATTGAGTGGGGCTTGAATTCGTGCTGCATCAGGTATAAAACGACGGTAGAAGTTTATCATTCCTAAGAATCTACGTAGTTCCTTCACTGTTTTAGGTATAGGGAAGTTTTTGATGGATTCCACTTTTTGTTCCAGTGGCTTTGCTCCTTTGGCTGATATGTTATAACCCAGAAGGTAACATTATCTGCTCCGAAAACGCATTTGCTGGTGTTAATGAGCATTCCATATTCTCTCATTCTGTCGAATATTTGTTTCAGGTGTTTTCGTGTTCTTCTTCATCTTTCGAGTAAACTAAAAATCGTCAAGATAAGCGAAACAGAAATTAAGACCTCTTGTAAGTTCGTCAACGAATCTTTGGAACGTTTGACCTGCATTACGTAAACCAAATGTCATATACGGGAACTCATATAAACCAAACGGAGTCGTAATGGCGGTTTTTGGGATATCTTCTCCGTTTACGGGAATTTGGTTATAGGCTTTGACCAAATCAATTGTCGAGAACACCTTGGAACCCGTGATATTATGAGAAAAATCCTGAATATGTCGGATGGGATATCGATCAGGGATGGTGCGTGCATTTAACATCCTATAGTCGCCACAGGGTCTCCATCCTGATTCCTTCTTCGGTGCGAGGTGAAGGGGTGACGACCAGCAGCTTTCGGAAGGTCGGGCAGTACCATCTTTAAGCATAGCTTCGAATTCGCATTTAGCTATCTGTAATTTGTCTGGCGCCAAGCGACGTGGTGGACAGGACACAGGAGGGCCGGGGGTGGTTTTTATAAAATGAACAGTGTTATGCTTGGGACTACGTAAAGTGCCTGAAGGTCGAGTTATATCGGGAAATTTCGCTAAAAGTTTGTCATATCTTGTATCACCGAGCAGTATTTTCACTGAAGATATCGTGCTGGATGATGTTGCATCTGACCCCGATGTAGAAAGAGTTGTGGTGTTGTCGATTAAGCGGCGGTTTCTGATATCCACCATTAGATTGTAAAACTGGAGAAAGTCTGCTCCAATTATAGGTTTGGTGACATCAGCCACGACAAATCGCCACGGATAGGCTCGACGTAATGATAAGTTTAACTCCAGGTTGACGTAGCCGTAAGTATTTATAGTTGTTCCGTTTGCAGCACTCAATTGATAGGTAGTCCTTGTACGTCGCTGTTGCACGGCCGAGCGTGGGAAAACGCAAAGCTCGCTTCCGGTGTCTACGAGGAATTGCATTTTGGTGCAGCGGTCTGTTACAAACAGGCGACCAGGTACGTTGGGGCAGCCGTCTGTCGCCATTAGCGACTGCCCGGTGTGTTTTCCGCCTTGAAGTCGCATGGTTTGACACATTTATTGGCCTTGTTCGCATATCGGGAGTGATACCAGCATGTAGGATATTTGCGGTAGCTAGAGTCGGATCTGGTACAAGACTTGCTGCGTGAGCGTCCTTGGGGGGTGGCCACGTGACTTTGGACGCAATTGGCGATAGGAATGAGTAGTCAGCTGCCTCATTTGACGTCTGAGTTCAGCTATTTCACTAGTTAAGTTCTCTAGTGTGGAAGCATGGGCTGATACGGTGGAAGTGCACGCGACTTGTAGGGATGGAGGAGCTATCTCGTGTACTCGGTCGGCCAAATCGGCGAGCAACTCCAAAGTAGGTGCTGTCTGCCCGGCGATGACTGTTTGTATATTTTGTGGTAAGCGGCTTGTCCATATTGTGATGAGTAAGTCATTGGAGATGTCGGGACCGGCCAGGCCTTGTAAGTGGCGGAGAAATTGCGAAGGTTTGCGGTCGCCAAGTTCCTCGTGCATTAGAAGTTGCTTTAGTTTCCGCTCTTTCGAATCTGATAGACGTTTGACAAGCTCTGTTTTTAATATTTCGTATTTGCCAGTCGTTGGAGGGTTTACGATAATATCTTTGACTTCTCGTAGATGCGTTTGGTCTAATTGTGCGATGACATAATTATATTTTGTCAAATCTGCCGTTATTCCGGCGTTCATAAACTGACCTTCGACTTGAGCAAACCATATTATAGGTTCTTCAGGCCAAAACGGTGGAATTTTTGTAGTAAGTCGACAAACTTCGTTAGACGTGCCGGGCGAGGCAATGGAATCAGATCCGGCATCTTCATTGTTTTGTGTTCTTGGCATTTTAATAAAATATTTATATTTTGTTATTTGTATATTTTAGCGATCACGTCGGGGTCACCAGTTTTAGGTAAAATGCGGAAGAAAACACCAAACAGTTTGTGTCAACCTCGGTGTGGCACTGTACATACTACATAAATTGATAAACACGTACACAACATATTGTTTAACTAAAATAATTATAATCTTGTCTTGATAAAGATAAAGTAATTAAATACGAAAACACAAAAATATAGTTCGCGTAAACGTCGGTGTCATGACATTTCTTGTCTTGTCAAACTTTATTATTCTTCACAGCGTCGCGACACACGGAGTCCGGATACGCCACAGACTTAAACGTAATATTAATATAGATGGTTCTGTGCTCACGTTATAAGTCAGTTCGCCTCTACTTCCATTAGATCTTAATAAAGGTTGGGCAGAACAATTGCATTATAGTCAGATCACTCAGAGCAACCTCTTAAGTGTGTACTTGGGCTTAAGATTCAGTTACGGTGAGGTAAAAATTGACAAGAATTTTATTATTATGAATTAAATGTTCGATCGAAGGATATCGTGTTTCGTTATGAATCTTCGGAATTATCTTGATATTTTACCGTTTTTCTCATCACGCGACTTATGCAGCATTTCCTTTAATAATTATCATGAATCCATAATCTCGATAAAATGTTTTTTTTTGAAGCGAAAACTTCTTTAGGCGCGTTTGGCAGTTGTTAAATGGAAAAAAAACCATTTAACTCGCGACATTGTTACCATTACCGTAAGCGACACCTGTGTGTATGAGTATGTGCATATATTGTGTATGTACGTACATAGATACATATGTACGTTGGCATTTTTTGAGATGGGAGAAAACCATTGAACTCGCGACAGTGTTACTGTTACCGTAAGCGACACCTGTGTGTATGAGTATGCATATATTGTGTATGTACGTACATAGATACATATGTACGTTGGCATTTTTGAGATGGGAGAAACCATTGAACTCGCGACAGTGTTACTGTTACCGTAAGCGACACCTGTGTGTATGAGTATGTGCATATATTGTGTATGTACGTACATAGATACATATGTACGTTGGCATTTTTGAGATGGGAGAAAACCATTGAACTCGCGACAGTGTTACTGTTACCGTAAGCGACACCTGTGTGTATGAGTATGTGCATATATTGTATGTACGTACATAGATACATATGTACGTTGGCATTTTGAGATGGGAGAAAACCATTGAACTCGCGACAGTGTTACTGTTACCGTAAGCGACACCTGTGTGTGAGTATGTGCATATATTGTATGTACGTACATAGATACATATGTACGTTGGCATTTTGAGATGGGAGAAAACCATTGAACTCGCGACAGTGTTACTGTTACCGTAAGCGACACCTGTGTATGGTATGTGCATATATTGTGTATATACGTACATAGATACATATGTACGTTGGCATTTTTGAGATGGGAGAAAACCATTGAACTCGCGACAGTGTTACTGTTACCGTAAACGACACCTGTGTGTATGGTATATGCATATATTGTGTATGTACGTACATAGATACATATGTACGTTGGCATTTTTTGAGATGGGAGAAAACCATTGAACTCGCGACAGTGTTACTGTTACCGTAAGCGACACCTGTGTGTATGAGTATGTGCATATATTGTGTATGTACGTACATAGATACATATGTACGTTGGCATTTTTTGAGATGGGAGAAAACCATTGAACTCGCGACAGTGTTACTGTTACCGTAAGCGACACCTGTGTGTATGAGTATGTGCATATATTGTGTATGTACGTACATAGATACATATGTACGTTGGCATTTTTTGAGATGGGAGAAAACCATTGAACTCGCGACAGTGTTACTGTTACCGTAAGCGACACCTGTGTGTATGAGTATGTGCATATATTGTGTATGTACGTACATAGATACATATGTACGTTGGCATTTTTTGAGATGGGAGAAAACCATTGAACTCGCGACAGTGTTACTGTTACCGTAACCGACACCTGTGTGTATAAGTATGTATTATGCATATATCGACCCCGTTTATACGAGAGTTGAGTTTGGGTTGAAATACATTGATAATGTAACTATATATAAAATAAACATATATTGTTTATATACGTACAACATAGATATATATTGTATGTCGGAACA
Source organism: Eumeta japonica (assembly GCA_005406025.1). Taxonomy (NCBI): domain Eukaryota; kingdom Metazoa; phylum Arthropoda; class Insecta; order Lepidoptera; family Psychidae; genus Eumeta; species Eumeta japonica. Next base: position 6,397 of record BGZK01000698.1, read on the forward strand.
TTTCGAAACGAAAAAACAAAAATTTTTGCTGTTATAACCAAAAATTTTTAAATTCCACTCCTTTTCCGTGCTATCTAATGCACACATGCAATGTATTTCTACATCACCGACGACGAACAATCTAACACACTTTCGATTGCGAAAATCGCATCAGTATAGAGGAGCCACTGAGAGCTTAGTCTTTTTTGTATATAAAATAATATGCATTATTTTTCATGTACAATAAATAGGGCATTAAATGAAAATTGTAATATAATTTTTGTAGTAGTAGTTTATAATAATGATTAAAAAACATATTTCGTTTAAAAGTATTTCCTGCACAATAAAAAATATTTCTTGACGATTCAAAAAATATTCCCTTACAATCTAAAAATACACATGTAATTTTTCTTGCCGTCACTTCTGTCGGCCCGCCCGGAGTGCCGCTTATTCTTTTTTAATTAATAACTATGAATTGATGTGTTCTCTTTTGCACAATTGTCACGTAAAAAATATTCTCTCTTCCGAAATTGTAAAACTGTTATCTTCTTTCTCTTACACATAACAAAGTTCCATTTCATTTCTTATACAGGCGTTTGAAATTAACGAATTTGATTAAAAGAAAATTGAAAAATATAAACACATTTACTATTTTTTATTGTTAAACGATAATGTGCTATAAAAGGAAACTGTTTAATTATTTATTTTGAGCGTACTATTACGTACGCTTTTTGTGCGAAAGAAATAAAACCAATTATTAACCATCTTAGTGAACACAGTTTTCTAATGAAGTTGGTAAAGTTGAAATAAATGAGAATTATAATTTATCATTTTTCAAACATAAACGAACTACGCCCAAAAAAATGATTTTTCTTACTTGAGCTGCAAGTTTTTTATAAGTATCTATCCAAACAGGTCGTGGTATCACATCATTAGTTTATCGAGACCGGTATATTATATTCCCATTTATTCCGATATATTCTCGTTGAATTTGTTTGTTGCACGTAAAAGCCATCACTGATTTGTTTATCTATATCAATGATCGCTGCCTTGACTTATATCAATCACAATGCATAAATAACAGTCTATTTCACTCAAATCATGTATAGAAGAGACATTGTTATACACGTGTGCCGGATGAACATGAACACGTGCTGGATGAACATGAACACGTGCTGGACGTTAATCGCTTAATCAAAGGTGTGTTCGTGATAGTGCCTGAGAGCGGAACCATCATCGAGCTCGAGAGCGCCGACGGTAGAAGCGAAAGCGATCATATAATGGTACGTGTCTAGTTACATACAGTGGAGTAACACAATTTATCGATAAGACGGCGTCGTTACTAGACGCCGTTAAAAGGCCGGCGCGGCCCACGCCACAGGCGACGCGTACCCTCGTCTCAATTATGCAAAGCCTAGGCACTCTGGGGAACGTCTAGCTTTAGATAACGCCATTCGCTCGTATATTGATATGGCTTTTACGCGTTAATATAGGAGCGTTCTAAGGCCGCGGTTCCGTAGAAAACTCTAGAACAACGTTCAGGTCGAACCTTTTCAGCTGGGTTGATGTTAAAGCGATTAGCTTCCTTTAATGTGGACTAGCACTTCACTTAATGAGAATCCAGTCTTTTATAGTGCTGTGCGCTCAAAGCTTTAAAATGGAAATGTATTTCTGAAGTGGTTTTGCCCAGTTATCTTCTAGAGGATTTGTAATGCATAAACATTAATATACGGATTCGGAACTCATTAACATGTGTTACATTTAACTAATTGAAAATTGTTTTTAAAATTTGATTTTGTTTTTCAGAAGTATCCAACAATGTAAAGTGACGGGAAAAGGAAAAAATAATACGTGAGATATCATAAATTAAAGTTTTTCGTCATGTTATCATAAAAAAACCGATTAATACAGATAAGACTAACGCGGTTAGTGTTGTCTGCTTTGATATATTTGATTATATAAAATCGAAATATTTCGTTACAATGTGATACAGCTGACGCTTTGAAACAATTTCTCATTAGCATCGATCTATAGCGAAACGGAGTCGGACAGTGAAAACGAGAGTACATTTTGTACGAAAACAAAACTCACTATTAATGTACAATTGTAAATTTGTATGTTTGAATCTTTTTTACACTCAAACAGCTGAATGGATTGTAATAAAATTTACTATAGAGATAGATAATGTTGTGGAATTATATATAAAATAGAATCGGGACTGTATTAGAGAAACTGGATTTGGTATCAAGAGCAAGAGCGGAATTGAAATCATTAACGAAACCAGAATTAGAATTAAAAGCAGCACCGGAATCAAATTTAGGATGGACAGTGAGAATGAGAATAGAATCGAGAGCGGAAACCGGGATTAGAAATAAAGGTGGAATCGAAATAATCGCCAGTGAGATTGGGATTCAACAGTTGACCCTGAATGGTAGTCGAGATCAGACGAGGATTAAAACAAAGGTTTAAGGTCCAAGAGGCTATTAAGATGATTTCTACTGTATATAATGTGTATCAATAAATAGAACAATTAGAAGTTGATATTGGAAAAATAGTTTGCCCAAAATGTCATTATTTATAAAAAAAAACACAATACGGGATAGCTGTTCCTTGTTACAAATATTGGAATAAAAAACTCTTTTTATAAAGGAGCAAACCTGAAAATCCTTAATGGTTTCTACATTTCATTGAATTCAATTTTCAACATTAGAGAGACACATATGTTTGTGTTAGCATTGTCGATAGAAAGATTATGGGTATGAAGACGATATTTTAATTGTAGCTCACTCAAAATAAGGTGTAAATTGTGATATTAAAAAAACGCTCTAATTGTCTTTGAGCATGTCATAAACAGCAAGTCAAAATAAATATATGATTAATTGCTAAAAAATAGACATTTAAAAATGCAAGTAGTTAAATTATTAATAGATCTGCTAAAACTAGCTGAGAAGGTTTAATGAGGGTAAAATACTCGTTATTATTACAATTTAGAAGGAATTAAGCAAATGACAGGAAAGCAACCTAACCGGTGAGCCTAGGTCAGGTCTACAGCCTACAATTCCTATAATCTAGTAAAGTATTACATCCTCTTCTGTTGTTTTTTCATTTAGATTCTTCCTATATAAGTCTTAGATAAAATAAAATAAATCTAAATATCATTTTTATGTATATGAAGCCCACAATTATTTTAATTGTACATGCGAAACGAAACATTATGCGCCTAAAATATTGCTGTTTAACAGCTAAACATCAGTTTCATAAACAACAAATATTTAACTTACGACTATTTCATTTAATCTTATTCATTAAGGTAATTAATTGTAATTGAAACAAATATTATTTTTGCTTGATAAATAATATCATTTTACGACAGTGTCATTATAAAACTTATTATGAGTAAGTTCAGCATACATAATATTTAATTTAGGAACAATTTAAATGTACTTGTATATATAACTAAAGTGTACTTAATAAAATACATACGATTTATAAGATATGAAAGATGGTTTTTTTTTTTTAATTTATAAGCATTCTTTTTGTTGCGCTTTGCTGTTAAAGATAGCATTTATAAATATCTATAACTATTACTTAAATATAATCTCAAAATAGTCACGGTGTAGCTAACTTTGGCTGCGGTACTTAACAGGTCGACTCGTCCGATGAGACGTCATACTCTCACAAAACACAGACGTGAAGTGGCAACTTCTGCTGTCGTTCTTCGTCCGGTGATCAAGAGTAGCTCATTATCCTCCATCGAATTTCAAATTCTCTCAAAAAGGTTTCCGTGGCCAACTTCTGTTCGCATTAAATGTTTTATTCCCTTCCGAAAATTCCAATGATCTACTCGCTCCTCCATCGAATATTTAATTGCTACCTAAAAATCCAGCAACGCGCTGGTAACTTCTTTGAGAATGCGAGCGTCTATGGGCGGCGGTGGTCATCTATTCTCTGATGGCTTGTATGCTAGTTTGTCCATTAATATATATGAATCAAAGAAAATATTTCTCTAAAAGATAGCTATTAAACCAGCTATTGATATACATGTGTCTCTGTTTCGCGTTCGTGTTATTACGCGCCGAGCGGGTGCAGTCCACGGCGGAGTGCCAAAACAACTGACGCTATCTCGGAACTCGAGCGGGATGCGCCCTACGGCTTGTGATGTGCAGCGCTTTTCATCATTTGAAATATTTTTCAATGCTTTCAGTTTCAATCAGTAAGATCGATTGATAAATTATATTAGGAGTATGCCAAAACTAATTAGATATTTTTTACTCCATAATTTGATATTGGCAAATTATACGCCGTCGTAAATATCGGTTACTTAATTATAAATTTATTAATGGAATATATTAGAATTGAAATGTTTTTAAAATGGTTATATTTGTGAAAATCTAGTGGTAATTTGCTTGCAACAATGAATCAGTCTACGCTATTTTCGCGTTATCATCTATTATGAATATGAAAAAGATTTAAACCTCAAGAATGTTCTGAACTTTTGGTTACTACTTTTGATGAGTCTATTTATTCACGAGCAACAGTCTGTTGTGGTTTGCTGATTTCGAAGACAAGACTAGAACAGGTCGACTGCCAACCGCAATCACTCGAGAAAATGTTCAAGCAGTTGAAAATTAATCAGGGAGAAGCAAAAAATTACAAATACAGATTTTGAAGAAAAACTGGGTGTTGGACCAGCGGCGACACAAAGCGGTATCACCTTTCTCTCCGTAAGTGTTGTTCGAGTGGGCGCCACACAAACTGACGGATGAGCAGAAAGACCGTTGGGTAGATTTGTGTCGATTTATGATAGAGAAATTCGACGGAAGCAAGAAAAAATCTTATACCATATATGGTATGGTATAAGATTTTTACACCATATAGAGACGGTAAGTATACTTACCGGTGACGAACGGGTGGTTAAATGAACCGACTCCAACAAAATGTCGCTGACCACGAAGCACACAAAAACAAATGGTCCCCATATTTTTTTTTTAAGACCGGTCATATTGCTACTCCGCCGCTAGAGGATTAAAAAACAGTAAATTCTGAGTGTATGATACAGTTTGTGTCCCAGATGTACAATGAGCTTGATGTGACAATCAACCAAAATTACGAATCCGGCAGCTTCTTTGGCACCACAACACCACACGTCCGCCAGAACACTTGAATCTTTTCATTAAAAAAAAATTGTGTCTATCCTACTTTACCCACCATGTTCCCCTGACATAGCACCATGCAGTTTTTACCTTTTTTCCAAAATCAAAGAAAAATTGATAGGTAAAAGATTTAAGAGCAAAAAAAATGAGTTGCTTTTCTATAATTTCGAAATTTTTGATGTATATGGAAAAGAACGGTCAAAGGTATTTTTCCAAAGGTTATGATTTAAACGCATGGAAAAGCGCACACATGCTCTGGGTGCATACTTTGAAGAAATAATGTGTTAGTAGTAAATTATAAATGTTATAATTTTTGAGTGTCTGCTCTTTTTGACATATCTCTCGTATATATATTTGTGTAGAATATATTTGATTTAGTATTATAATAGGAGTCGCTGTCCGAACTATAGTATATAATTTTAAAGGTGCGATTAAATCTCGATTGTAGTCTTTACTTTTGTAAACCACATACAATTAAATGTGAAATTTTGTTCCCCTTCACGCCGAGTTAGGGAACAAACCTTGGTATGGTACTAGTTTAGAAGCATATATATGTGGTTATGTTTGCAAAAAACTTGTTCTTGTCTCGGTTAAAATGCATTTTTTTTTTACATTCAACACTTAAAGAATATTTTAAGTGATAGCTTCTTTAGGCACGTTGGGCGATTTTCAGACGGGTAAAGTCTTGTGACTGCGTCAAAGGATATGCTAAAGTTAACAGTATATATGAGACTTTCATGCATATGTGAAAATTATACTTTAAATTTAATTAAATTAGAACATTATTGTTGTAGAACAGTATTGTAGTTTAGGTAAATTATAATTTCTGTCGGAGGTATCTAATGACTGCCTATTTTTTCTTATGAATGTCATTATTCGACAGGACATATTCTTAGACATCGATAAATATATACAGCATCCAAAGCGATGGAAAAACTGTAGTCGAAGTATGTTCAGTGTAATATGTCTTATTTTTATAAGAAATTTCAAACTCTGAAATTCCTTTGATATATATATATATATATATATATATATATATATATAATATAAAACATAAATAATTTATACTATTGACTATAATGTGCCAAAATTATTTATTTTACGTATCTATACTTCAATGTTATTATGTAGGTAGGTAGGCTTACATTAGGTAAGCCAACTTCTTTTTATTTCATTAACTATGCAGTTTCCTTTAATGCCATCTATGAGAGGCGTATTCTTGGCGCATTGTTCAAAGAAAAAAATGTAATACATAATACAAATTACTTACGAAACTAAATATTAATGTATTAAGAGTGATGAATGTTTAAAAGTCTGATTTCGAGACTTCAACGGCAACTTTTGTAAGGCCTTGTAGTGATTAAGATTTATTATTTCGCTTTCATAACTTAAATTGGTAAAACAACGAATTCGTAATAAGTGATTACTTAAAACATGCTTCTCTACTTTGTGTTTATTATTTTAGTTTTTTAGTGACAATGGAATACAGGTCTGCGAAACATAGGTTTTGTAAGTTTTAATTTCTCGTTAAAATAATATCGCTTTTTCTCAATGTGTGCAGATGTGTTGAATTACAATCTAAGTTAAATTTTTTTATGAAACATCAAGATTTATTTTTATGCAAGATGTGTACATTGATAAATTTTGAACGGTTTTTATGAAGCATTAAAATATTGAAAGTGCTAAAACTGAGTATTTATTTGTAAATTAAACGGCATTAGTTTCAAATGAAAGCTAATGTGTTTCGAAACGACTGGAAAAAAACTAATGTTTAGAGATGGCACTATTTGGCTGTATTACAGATAAATACAAAATTTTGTCTACTAAGGTAAATTACCATAAATAAAATAAAAAATGAGATTAATTTATTACTTGATTTATTAATCGATTTATTACTATCATAGAATTAAAACGTAAAACATAACAAAATTTATGGAAATCGTCTTATTTCTTTCACCCTTAAGAGACTGAATAAATTAAAAAGACATTATATTTTGGTATTTTTAAAAAGAAATTTATGTAATTAAATAAACTTTATATATATTTTTTTTTGAGACTAATAAGATCTAACACTTAACGAAATTGAAACTAGGTCTTCAAAAATGAAAACTACCGCAAGCTTATGTAACAAATAAAATAGTGTAAACTGCTTTTATTTATTAAATGTTATTAAAAATAGATATTTTTATGCATTAAGCATTTTAAAATTTACAAGATTCACCACGAGTCAAATATTTACTAAGAATTTTAAAGCTGTCTGGTTTTTAAACGTCGGTTTTATTGTGAAACAGGAAAATATTTAAACATTTTTTTTGTATAGGAAAATGTCGACTTTCCTAGCTGTTTTATTGATCGTCCTTGTCTTGGGACTATGTATAGTATTTACCAATTGTTAGCAATGATTAACTATTTAAATACGTGTAGCTGTAATTTTCCCAACTAAACGTAAAAACGCGTTAACAGTTTCCCTTCTTTAGTAAGACTATACATTTTGTAAAGTCTTACTAAAGATCTTACCTAGAGTCTTACTAGTATAGTCTTACTATAGTAAATAATCTAAACTCCTAATAAGGATCAAAGATCACATTTAGCCAATATGATTTTGTATTTAATAATATATATTAATTTAGTGAAAATCATCTTTTCATTTAAAATTGGGATACTCGAACGCTCCACGCTGGTCTAACGCTGATCGGGAGCTTCTGACGATAGTCGTCACCAATGCGACAATAACTTCCGGGACCGATTGCTGCTGTCTGAGGAATGGAGCCTGAAGTTCAAATTTCACTTAAGCCAAAAACTCGGCGTTCAAACTGCCTATGGTCGAGATCACCATTTGGTGTGAAGACGACCCCCAGAACATCCTAGGGCGATCCTTGACGTGATAGATTCTTTAATGATGCAACGAATAATCTCGACGATACAATAAATTACTTTAATGTAATACGTATAGCTGTGCGATTATAACTTTGAATGTATTTAATAAAGAAATGTATGGTAGGCTATTGGAACACAACAAATAAGCAACTACAGGGACAATGAACGTATATGTCTCTACACCGCTCCATTCTTATCATGAGTTAGCCTAAAATTACGAGCCACAGACGAGGCACTGGCCTAGATGTATCTGTTTCACTGTAGACATACAGTTCTCATACTATTTAAGGGCTAATTTCGTGGTGCTAACATTTTGATGAAAGTGCGTTCGCGTTTTGTGACGTTCTAAAAGTTCACTCTCATAATTATCCTTCAAGGTGCCTAAAAAAAGTATAAATTACAATAGTTTTAACAATTCGTGTACAAATTTATCATTGCGATCGTGTAAATTATTTGACATTAAAAATTACATGTAATTCCGCTCCCAGATAATTTATTAATGTTTGTTTATCGATCTAATGGATAAATTAATAATCTTCGCTGTGACGAAGCGGGACTGTCGGTCGTTACTCGCTGATGGGTCAAAGGGTTCGGAGGAAGTCCTCTTCAACGGGTTCCTACACAGGCCCGTTCTATGCCGACGAGAAGCAAGGATTCTTTTACGCAACCTTTTCTGATAGTTAAAGGGAGTACGGAACCACCCAGAATTTTCAGACCCTTTTCTATAGGTACTGTCGCCGTAATAAAAAGTATTGGAAATTGTTTCCATATTTATACACATTTTGTAATATCCCCACTATTACGGGTGGTTCCCTTCCTACCCCTCGGAATAATATCATTTATTGACGTGACAACGTCTTAAATTAGGTTGCGGCTGGGAGTCACTTATGAAAGTGTAACGCTCGGTAACGTAACGATGAGTCACCGAACGAGAGAGGCCCGCCGAATGCCTTGCGTCTCTCCACTCAACTATGATCGGTCTGCCGCGCGCAGCACTAGAGAATTAGTGCATAGCTTGCAAATGTATTGCAAGTTATTGTATGTATATTGTATATAAATACGTATGTATGTGTAAGGTAAAAATAAAATTTTGTTAATATGAAATTCAGTGCGAGATTCTTTGTATAAATTAATGTTTTAAATATAATTCTTTGTATAAATAAATGTTTTAAATTGTTACTATTATTTCATCCTTCTTCCTACTATACGAATGAATATTCACATTAAAATGATTTTACCATTCAAAGTCGTTGTCACGTAAAACTTTCGCCCGTATACCGACTTTACAGGCAACCAAATTTTTTTTATTAATATACAATAAATATAGAAAAAACTTATCTCTAATATTATTTCCTACTTATTTTTCAACATTTCTAAACTAACGTGCATTCCTGGCACCGCCCGGTTTTTGGTTAATAGACTATTTTTCGAGATGGCGCTTTTATATTCCCCTGTCCCTCACTGTCTTAGTCTATATATTCATATTCATCTATGGTCTTAGTATAAGTATACGCCCTAGTCCGTTTCCCTGTTTATTTTATTTTCGATTGCCGTTACTTTTGCTGGTTATCAAATTATTTCAATGAAACACATCTCTAAATACTGTTTGTTTTACACCCTATACAGAAATAAGTCAATCATACAAATCGATCTTTGATAAACATTTAAAATATGTTATTACAATACATGAGCGGATTTATAATTTCAAATAATTGATTTTAATATTCATATTTAAGTAGCCTAATATTTAATATGCGATCGCTGTTAATAACGATACTTATATCAAATTAACAATTTAATAAAATGTAATAATTAAATGCTAAGTTTTGTGATCACCCCTCGCATTTGCATTAATGAAGCTCCATGTCGCCAACGCCTAAATCAAATACGCCGTTCTAACCTATTTAGGTACATGAAAAATGTATTAATATTCCTTGAGTAATAACGAATTTCTCTAAAGTCGAATTGCCCGCTTTTGTCTCATTTTATTATCAACGCGAATCGAGAGGAAAATTAAATAAATGAACCCTTTGTGCTGATAAAACGTAATCACGCTTTCAAAGGCGATATTTAATGATCTATTAACGATAGTTTGCAGCGTTCAAGTTGATATCGATAATAACGAAATCATTAAATTTGTGTCTAAGAAAGATTTTTTATTTAATGGCCGTATTGTAAAGATATTTTCCGTAAAATTGATTAGATTAAAAAATAATCAGTGCATCTGATAACACAATGACACGAAATGGCAATAGACCAGTAAAAGTTTGGTAATGTACTATACGACCAAGAAACTATTGTATTAATAGCCTCCTATGTCTTCAGACTGCATGAATTGTAAGATATCATTGTGTTTAATAAATAAAAGTAATACGTAATATATATCTCTAGACATGCATAACTAAGCAACGAGGGTTGTGTTATGGGTATCAGGTAATGTTTTTTGCATATATACGTATAAATACAGGAATTTATTACACGAGACTGTGTTACAAGAATAGATTTAGATTATCCGTGATAGATATATAAATTCGTTTAGGGTCCCGTGTTAGAATTGCAAAAAAGGAACCCTTATAGTTTCGTCAGGTAGGTCCGTATGTCATTGATATTTTACTCAAAAAGTACAAGATGTATATTCATGAAATTTATAGTATAGGTGTCTCGTATAAATCGCTACTTTATATAACGAAAATAAATATTTCTAGGTGGGGGGCACTCGGTAATTTTTTTTCAGCGAATATCAAGTGTAGCACATATTACGATAGTTCTTTTAAAAACATTTTAAGGTTTTTGACCATTTTTTTGATTAAGTAAACATTTTCGGAAATAATCGAACCGAAAGTAGCATAAATTGTGTTCCTCCCTTTATTTTTTAAACCATATATCCGAAAAATATGAAAAAAATTACAGTAATAACGCTCAATAAATACTTCTAACGAATATTTTTTCGAACATGATCGGATATACCAATTTTGAGTTATTGCTGAAAAACCGTTCTTCTCAGCACAAGGATGTAAGTGTCATGAAGATACGCTCTTTTGCTGGTGCTTTTTAGTTTACACTATTTTAAGAGTAATAACCGATATAATTATTTGTTTCTTTAGTTATAGATAACTAAATTAGTTATACTTATTGTGCGCGGGAAACATGTAAAAAAAGAGTAACGTAGTTTTTTTTCTGTAGCGTATTTCTTAGTAGTGACGGTTTCGGAACCTTACAGTGAGCACGGTCCGATATACTCTTGGCCGGTTTATTTTACTTCAAGCTAGGATGCTAGAGAGCATACTCAAAATACCTCAACGTAGGCGTGTGCACATTTCGAGGTTTTTTTTGGCATCTGTCCCTAGTCGTTTCGTCCCTGTGGTTATGTCGCCGTCAGGAATATGAGGAATTCCTATTTGGACGCGAGGGGGCGCGGCGGGCGGCGGTGCGGGGGGGCGTGACTGCGCCGATCACGGTCCGATACGATGAATATTAATGCCTTTTTTACCTATCGCCTCGCTAAACTCTAATATAGTGATGCTCGGGAACTGGAGAATGTAGAAGTTGGAAAAGGAGATGCGTCATTTTCGGACGTGGGAGTGATAAATCCGAGTGGCACGTCAACTTTCAATATTAAATTGTAAAGAATCATTGAGCTTCGGAACGCGGTATAACTATATCATGTCAGCTGTCATATTAGAAAGACATGCAGGATATATCGATTAGTACCGTGCGTTCCTTATAACTATACTGTTTCTATATAAATTTGGTGACGGTGATAATTAATGAGAGAGAAATAAAGAGAAGTATATTTAAGGAATATAAATAAACGATGGTTAGTGATCGTTAATCTGTTAATTTTCATTAATCATCACGGACACCAAAATTACAAAAGCGTGATAGTTGTATGAAAAGTAACAGTAGAACGAAAATTTGGAAATGCAAAAAAATGTAGATTAGGAAATGAAACGATAAAACAATTATTGTTCTAATTATTCTACTTGTCTAGTACTATTGTACTATTGTACTAAAAATGTCAGTACATTATGGTTTGGTCTAATTATTATTTATGAAATAAAAGTATATTTTCTTTGACTATTCACAAAATAAATTGCATACGAACCTATTTTTTGAACCGTTCAATAAATTAACCCAGTTGATTGTCGGATGATTATTGTACCGAATGCTGTTCAATTTAGCTATATTTATTTTCATGGGACAATCCTTGTTTTGCGGAATTCGTGTAAAATCAAACAGTGCTTAAAACGCCGTCATTTTACGAAGCACTTGTATTGGTCCAGGAGCTAGCAACGTCGAGAAAACAATAATTTCAGGTCAGCTGATTTTTTTGATATGTCGTTCTTTTTTTGCTCTTTCGGTTAGGGTCTGGGCTGTCTGGCTGGCGGTAGAGGTTACGGTTACCTGTGCGTATCCTACCTGTACAGGTAATAATACTAACTTTTAAAATATTTTTAAGAAGGTTCTTTTTTAATATTTTTAGATAAGCTTAACAAACATCCATCACTTATTTACAGACACTTTTATCATTGCTAACAATGAGCCAGACGCGAATTTCGATTTTTTTTTATTAAACATTCAAAGTATTTCAATATGTCTGTAATTTTAAAATTATGTTGTTTAAGTATGAAAAGACCTAAAATTAATTTGCCAGACAATAATTCAGTTATTAAACCATGTACTAAAACAATAAAGCCCTGAAAAGTCGTAAGAAGATATGTAATGGACAATCAGAAGTAGAAACAGATAAAATTTAGAATCGACTATTTACTAAAATGGTCCGGCGCTTTGTAAAAATGTTGCCATTAAAAAAAAAACGAATAAGCTGTATTTTTTTATTTATTTACATAATTTATTTTATTACAAACTAGCTTTTGCTCGCGCCCCTGCCCTGATAGGCATTCAAATTAATCATTTATATCAACTATCATTCTCTTAATCATGATCCCGATATTACCTCTGCTTTCGGTTTAAGTTCTGGGTACGCATTTGATTCCAATCCTCGTCCCGATTTACATTCCGTTTCTCTTCAAAATATAAATAATCCAGTCGCAGCTCCGGCCGCGTGGGCATACAACGAATTCTTTCATCTTTCATGTCGATCGAAGATTTTAGCAAAACCTTGGTCCCGATCCTGGTCACTTTCTCGATTCCATACCAGAAACACCCGTTTCTTACACCGAAACCCACGCAAAGCCGCAAATGATTTTGATATTTAAATTTATGTCTCATTTCTGGTCTCTTACGCTCACTTACGCTCTTTATCCTGGTTTCTCTCCTGCTCGTATTTCCCGTATCGAACCGATTTTAAACTTGAATCTCTCTTAAACGTTGTTGCTGCCATTAACCGATGGGCACAAGTAAAGGATTTGTTCAACGCTCACGGAAGCAAAGTCGGAGGGAAGATTATTATCTATTTAAATTATAGCTTATGTGTTATTTTGATGTATAAATCGTATTACTTCACAGTTTTAGATAATTCTGTTCAGCCGTTAGAGCCTGATCGAGTAATAAACATACAAACATAGAAACCTTCACATTTATAATATTAGTAGGATATATCGATTGCACGATCTCTTAGACGTAGTCACAAATAGAAATCTTTATAGCACTGTCAAAATACGTTTTCTCCGCTTCTGACATAAATTCAAACCAAAGCGATCACAGTGCAATAAAATAAGGGCTTGTCCATTTTAAAATGAAATCGCATTGCCGACCATAGAGGCGTTACAATAGAAACACGAGCGATAATTTTTTTAAGGTAGATGTCTTTCTGTGGTGCTCTTCGATGATTTTCTGACCTCGCAAATATCTTACCATAAACAGAACCCATTTAATTAGTTACGTTTTTCATAATTTTTTGGCTTATTATAATCCCTTGCTCGTACACACTTAGATATACTACGCACATATTCACATATACTTTGTAAATGACGTTGAGGTGGCTGGTGACCTATAACACATGTATTTATACCTACTTCAGGCATCAGACTCCACAGTATTATACTTTTGTATTGTAAATAAATAATAATAATATTTATTACAATATTATTATCACTATTTTTTATATCTTAGAATCGCGACAAATATGCGTAAACGCAGTATTTCATGCAAAACCATTATTTATTTCACAGTACTCAAATCTGCTAGTAAAACGGTGTAAAACTCATTCTGTTTTTCTCAATAGATAGCAATATTAAAGCGACAAATGAGGCTATACATTTCAGCGATTTATAAGAAACTTGGGAAGACTAAACGACTCATCTTATGCACTTCGTAATTTTTTAAGTGTATATTCTTAGCGAGGTTGTCGATTATGGTAATCACATGTCTTATATTGAGTCAAGTTTTAGTGAGATTGTAAGTCTGTTCAATTCATTATTTAACGAATAGCACAAATTATAATACAAACGATAGCAAATATAAGTGAGATAGTAACAGTTAAATATTCAGTTTTAACACTCCCGTCTTGACTTAAGCGGATGCTACACGCCGGTGCATGTAGCATCCGCTTTGCTATTCAAAACATGATTTTAGTATGGAGTGTGTATGTAATACGGATTCTGTGGACAACGCGTTTCGAGTTTGCAAAGTGAATTATTGTACGCTTACAGATTTGAATTAGATGCCAAACAATATTTTCTATTACATTTATTACGTAGAAAGTAGCTACAATATGTATGTATAATAAATTCTAAAGAAACCGAAACAGGTGAAAATCTGAGGGTACAAGGTCAGGGCTATATGGTGGATGCATTAACACTTCCCAATTGATTGAGAGTTTGAACTTTCTCAATATTTGTTGAGTGCCTAAAGATGTTATGATGGTGATAAACCACACCCTTTCTGTTGATCGTTTCCGTTTTTTTTCCACTTCTTGCTTAACTCATCAGATGTTGGCAGTAGAGATCCGAGTTTATGATTTTACTCGGCGGTAAAGGCTCATAATAAATAATGCCCTTCCAATCCCACAATACACAATAGCATCAAATAATTGCGGGTTGATCCGGGTTTCGCTACAGTTTGTACAGCTTAATTCACTATTGGCATGATTGTTTTCGCACATTCTTAGTAGTAGGTAATCCAATTGTAGGCAATTCATCACCAGTGATCAGTCTTTTCAAAAACGGTTCAGTTTCATCACGTTTCAATACGGAATCGCAAATGAGCACACGATTCATTAGATTTCTTTTAGTAAGCTCGTGTGGGACCCAAGTATTTAGTAAATGCAGCTTTTTTTTTTTTAATTTGGGTCAAAACTCTTTCGTAGTTAATTTCCCAGCTCTTCAGCTACTTCCCTAGAACTAATATGCCGATCTTGCTCTGCCTTTTCTAAATTGGCATCGATTTTATCCGTAACAGGTTGATCAGCGCGAGATTCATCTTTGACATTAAAATTCCCGGACGAAAACGCTTGAACCAGTTTTGTGCTACACTTGACGACACTGTATTAGTTACATAAACATTGCAATTTCTCTTCGCCGCTTGTGTCGTATCTTTCTCTTTTTTGCAATAAAACTTCAAAATGTATCGAGTTTCTATGTTAGATTCCCTCATTTTGGTGGACAGAAAAACAATAGAAAAGTGGCGGGAAATCATTTCTAATTTTAATTTTTTTTAAATGTCATCTACTTAATAGTATTAAAACTAACCAGATTCAAACAGTACAACCAAATAAATTTCACTGCAGCTTTTTACTTATAAAATATGAAAAAACTATTTCCCCGAGCTAATATACACACAATAGGCATTGTTTCTTACAGAAGTACAAGGGTTCATATGAAAATAGGTTTCATATTTCACATTTAAATATAACTTTATTTCATAGGTAATAAATAACTCTGGAAATACGTTATTATAATATAAATTTACAGGCAAGGCAGTTTTCCTTCAAGAAGAAGGAGCAATAAACTTAAGAGTAGCTCTTTTAAAATTAAATTCTAAACAATTACGATCGAAAACGTAAATATTATAAAAAGATACCCGATAAGAAGTCGAGCCGGTTATTTCCATGGATAAACCTCAAAATAACAGGAAATTGGATATTAACCTTTTTCAGTAAATAATAGGTTAATAATGGTTGTAAGTTCTTCTAAAAATAAGTGTCCAATATCTACAGGCACCTTATTGTATATGCGCAGACGGAGTCGCATAAACGATATTGTAACTTTACGTAACAGACTGATAAGTATACACAGTTTATTTTCATTTCTAGCACCGAATCTATGTCGTCTCTCAATTTCATATCAGATTTTCGTATATGACCTACAATTGATTAACAACGACTAATTGATTATTTATGTTGTCGAAACATTTTCAACGGAAACAGCAGGTACCGGTACAATGGCCCGTGGCGTGCTCGTTAATCACGGACGTGGCGCCTTTGATCAGGTGAAGTTTCCCGCCGCCTCGGCCCGATTATTTGCCCTTGCCGATCGTCGGATATCTGCGTTTAAAGCTCCCGCCATCGTCCCGTTTGAACGGCCTCGAAGTTGACGCCCGCCGTTCGCCTCCCGCGTGTTTGTTCCCGCCGAGGCAAGTTTTCGAATTAGACGGTCCTCCTTTTGTTTGTGTTTAGGATATCTCGATGTTTGATATTGTTGACGATCTCGAAGGATGTTTGATTTGCTCGAGGAGCAAATAGCTGAAGGTGGATACCGCGCCGTCTGTCGGTACGGTTTCGGGCCCGCCTCGCTTTTCGTCGATGGACTTATCTCGAAGTTCGCTGTCGATGGGCCGATATCGGCTTCGGGTCCTCGGAAAATATCAAAGTGCGTAATTCCATTTTGTCGCGTAAAATTCCCGCGTGTCTGCATTCCAAATGTATTTCCAATTTCAGGCGTCGAAAGAGTACTACAAGTAGCATGTTTTCTAAGCTATGAGCGTATATTGGCATAAAAATAAAGGATTCTATTTATTCCCGAAAATAGACATGCTCTATTAGTATTAACGAGTACAAAAAATAACACGAAAGTGTAATTCACAAAGTTGCATCCCTTATTGTTGTATGATTCCAGACTTTGTCAAAAAGACAGCTTCTGTTGAATCTCTCTATTATAAATAAGCACCAATTTACTCAACGGTATTTCTGCTCATTGGTCATTGATGAGCTCTCCCTGTTCAATTTACAATTTCTTGAAAATTTTCTTGAATAACTGCTATTGGTGGTGGCCTACCTATCCTCCCTTCATCTTCAAAGCTTTCCTGTCCTCTTTTAAATGTAGCAAACCAATAAAAACTTGTTTGCGAACGAGCAGACTCACCAAAAGTAGTGACCGAAAATTCAAAACATTCTTGTGGCTTTAAATCCTTTTTTGTGTTTATAATAGATCAAAGGGAGAAAATTAAGCCGACTGAATTCCATTGTTAGAAGCGAATCCTCGCCAGATTCATACAAAAATAGGCTTTTTAAAGGAAAAAATATTTGAAAACGAATATGTTTCATTTTTTAAATTTATCGCTAAAGAACTAGTATTCCCGATGATACACCACCATTTACCATCTTATACATAACTTAACATTATGATTAAGTTGTATATAACTTGCCAGCATCAAATTGTTAAGTAATATCCGATTAATTTTGGCATACCCGTTATATTCTATCTCATCAGATTATGATCATATAGATGTGCCTAAATCGATGCAGTCTAAGCACTGAGTGGGTACATTAAAAGTTTCTCGAGCACTTTAAGCCATTTTTCTCATGTATGGTCATCCCGAAAAATAACTTTAAAAATGACTATGGTTTAAATCAATGGCGATAGATATGAATGATTTCAATTTTCATTATTCCCTTATTTATACATAATGATTTGAATAATGTTACATTGGTGTCATTTTATATTTTTGAAATAATCCATTTATTTTTCTTCGTAAGAAAATATATTTTTTTGCTGTTAGTTAAATTAAACATTTTGAAGCGTTTTTGAAAAATTAGTTTAAAAAAATATTAAATTCCTGCAGGAATTAGAATATAGACCAGTCATACTGTATATTAAAAATGAAAAACGTCATGTAAAGCTAAATTTTTAGGAAGTTATTTGGACCCATTGGAGAAGCATGAAATTATATTTTCAAGCAAAAAAAAGTTATGCTTGCTGTGTTATATGTGAAAAACATAGTTCGTGAAATAAAGTACAAAAAGTAAAAGAAATTCAAAAAATTTTGAAATTTATCACATATAACGCAGCTGGTATAACTTTTTTTTTGCTTGTAAAATATAATTTCACGCTTCTGTAATGAGTCCAAATAACATACCAAAAATTTAACTTTAGATTACGTTTTGCGTTTTTAAGGTTTTTTTTTGTAGGATTTGACTGGCTTAATGTGGATGTTATGAAATATGCGAAATTAAAGACACGACAAAACGTAGTCAGATTTATTTTAGGCAGGAACAATACAACAAATAAAACCGCTGTGATGAAACATTTGAAATGAAAAGCGTGATATTATATCATGTTTGAACTTTGGACCTTAGGTGAGATAATGACACTTAGAATGGCGATTATGAGAAATTAACTGTCAGAGTTTCTTTCAAGACTACTTTTTAAATTTACTTTTAACAAATGTAACATTTGCATTAAATTTTGAGTTCAAAATGTCTCGTTAAACATGAATCCTGACATAGGTAAACGTAAAAAAAGTCCAATTTTGATATAGACGTTAGAAGTTAAGAATTTATTTTTACGATTTGATTTCTTTGAACTATTAATTTATTTTTAAAGAGTTTCTTAGCATTTCCTTAAGTGATAGCTATAGAAAATTAGTTACTTTCATTTTATTGTATTTATAACTTGGCGAGTTTAAAAGTAAAGCAAAACGGCTCAAACGAAATGAGCTTATGTTAGCACGCAGAGTGGCTGTACCTTTAGTTAAAAGTTAAAATAAATTTTATAACTCTTGAAATGTTGCCTGTTTGTTTTTCAGGACCGAGACAAGGATTAGGACCGCAAATTTAAATCGAAACGCACTCCATTCATTTTCATTCATTTCATATTCACGCTTGTAAAGTTCCGGCTGACCGCAGTTGCATAGTAGGAAGCTAATGAATACGTTTTTCAGTTTTCGCACTATTCATGAGCAAAGCTGTCGCAGTGAACGCTCAATTAAAGGAAAAACGCCACAATACTTTCTGAATTGCAAAATGATTTCCACAGCGCGAATTTATCTAGGAATTTTATCGTTGAAACAGATAAACAATTTATTTACATTTATTCATCGACGCGAACTGACATGTATGAAAAATAAAATTATTCCAGGTTTCACCACGTCCGTACTGAAGATAGCGGCGAAATGCAGGAGAGAACTATCGCGATGCGAACGCGTCTCGGCGCTGGCCTCCGGCCAACGTATACAATTTTCACTGAAACCACTTCACAGATAATACCAACGCTAGGCTTGCCCGCTGCGAGGCTGTAATACAATTCACAAGATTTATTGTTGTAAAGAAAACTGTTTTTGCTTCTATACAAAGCTAAACCTAGAGGCCTTTACCACTTCAAACATAGAGTATTTCGTCAAATGATAAAGAATAATGAGCATTAGTGGATCAGTGGTTTAGAACATCGCTTTAGAACAAGGAGGCGCTGGGTTTGTTATCAATGTCGTACGAAACGTCCAACAAGTTTTTATCGCTCCGTGCCCTGTAGAGCGCGAAATTAAAATCCTGGGAAGTCATGCCTCACTAGTGTGGTAATTAAAATTCGATGCAACAATCGACAGTCAATTATGAATGGGCATTTTGATTTCGGAAGTGGTAAATTCTAAATTATAGTTATCAGGGTTTACTTGCGAATTTTACTTAATATCGATTCGATGACAATTAGACAGTCTTATGATACTTTAAAACAGAGATGCTTTGGTTGAGAGGTGCCATAACTGGCTGGTACAACTACAGTCTTTTATTTACGTATCATAAATACATTATTTTGTAAGAAATGTGGCAAGGGAGTGTATAGTCAGATTTAATAACAAATGACGTCAGCCCTAATTAATAATCACATAATAAATCACCGAAAATGTTGTCGAAATAAAAAAATAAATAAATAAAAAAAAATCTTAGTCCATTTAAGAAAGGAAATTTGTCATGAACTTGACCCTTTATAAAAAATACTAATTGTATGCAATTCGAGAAATATTTTGATATTTATATTCAGTAATTAGGTTAATGAAATAATGATAAATTTTAAAGAAGTACGTGTGAAAAAAATAATTTCTACAACTGTAATAAATTATAATTCTATAACATTAATAGTTACTAAAAATGAAATCGGTCATAATATATAGGAAAGACCGACAAAGCACTAACGACGCCTGTTGGGTTGCAGGTTCTATGGGCGGCGGTGATTCTCTACTTCCTGATAGCGTGCAGGCTTGTTTGCCCTTTAAAAATCTCATAAAAAGAAGACAAGTAGGTACAAAAATCTCCCTATGTAGTTCCTTTTTAGGTTCCTTGTGTAAAAACCAAAATGAACCTTTATAGTTTTGTCCGTCCGTCCGTATCTTCAGGTCATATAACCCTGACATTTTTTTCATCGGTCTTGATGAAATCGTTTACAAGCAAATATGTAACGCGAACCGCCATACAATTATTTATAAGAATCACGAAATACCATTTGGGGATAGTTTAAAATTGAGGAACAGAAAAAGACACATATTCGCATCGCCAAAGCATGCATTATGAAAATGCATTAAAATGAAAAATGCATCAAAGGTTTTTGAGCGAGTTTTTGTGTGAGGCGTACATTTCGTAGTATTAGGTTCAAAGTCCATAGCTGTGTCGTAACGTCGAACTTTTTAGAAGCGATTCAAAATAACAAAATAGAAGACAGGGCAATGTACAATATGTAATTGCAAACGAGTGTTATATAAGTTTCAGGGCGTGTGATTTGTTTATTCTTAGGTACGAAATGAAAAATGTGAACTTTATGGATTGCATGCATCACCTCCTCGAACATTTAAAACATTGCTTAATGGCACTGAATAAAATAACTACAGCAATAGAGCTATAATTTTCGGTGGATATACTTCATCTAAATTTGTTAAAAATAGAAACAAATATTCACCTGTAAGTTTTTTAGATATCCGTAATTGTCGATTGTAACAATCTCATCACCTGCCCGTGTGGACACGCGTGAGGATTTTAACAAAATTGGTTTATACAATTTATAATTACGTATATCGATTTCCAAGTTGGTATGAATGTACCGTAAATGCTGGAGTAGTTGGTATGGAGGTACCCTAAATTTGAATGTTTGAGTCGGTCAGCTTTTATTTTGGCATTCAAGGTCCGGAAACTGGCATACTGGTGACACTTGATTAACTTCGGAAACACAAAATTCGTACGGCTAGCATGTAAATTGTACATTCACAAACAGTACCTATCACGTCATTGCAATAACAATGACAATAATATCACGCTTCGATCGGACGTTCAATTCGAATAAAATTCACCATGGATATAGTTATATTTAGGGAAACATAGATTAAATATCCCGTTATAGTTATATTTAGGGAAAAACAGATTAAATATCTCGTTTATTCCGATGAACGTGCAGTCAGGATTAACACTGAAAGTGAGATTGGATTGAAATCGTTTGCCGGGCGGGGGTCAGGACGGATCAGAACCAAAAGCGGATGTCGATTCTGGAAGTAGAGTGCCTATGCTTTAAAGTAGGCTTTTGAGAATCAGGTCGAGAGTGGGGTTAGGATGGAACGGGTTAGAAAATTAAAAAAAATGTGAGCCGTCACGGGATGCCTGGCAGATGTGAAACATCGAGTTTGTATAAGTAATATGTATTGAAAATAAGATTACGACAGGAACTAAATATAGCACAATGGAAAAATTAAACGTGACGATTTTTTTACAGAAAATGATGACAATTTATTTAATAAACATTTATTTTAATTAAATACAAAAATTCAATATTAATTTCAAGTTGCCACAACTTAATTTATTTCATCTGTGACTTCAGTAATAGTTATATTCGATGTTTCCTCTGACAATTATTATTAATTATTACTATGACAAGCAATTGTCACAGTAATAATTATTAATAATTGATAATTGATTATTAATAATCAAAAACACAATCATATTAATCAAAATGTAGTAATGTCGGGTCGTCACGCTATATTGTAGATATGTACAGTTCACAGGTAGTAGTGTGTACGATGTGGCGACGCGTCGCCATGTGCAAGCGACTGTGTGACTCCCTTCTAACTTGGTTCGATGGTGCTGTTTACTACGGTATACATTTTGACTATATATATATACTATTGTATAGCGTGGCGACCCGTCGCCACACTGTGCAATCTACTATAATAGACTGTATATATACCCTAGCATAGCGTGGCAACCCGTCGCCCTGGCAAGCGTCGCCACGCCAACATTCCGGTTTACTCTGCGCCTATAGATGTTTCACATCAAAAAAGCTGTGGTCGACAGCGATTAGCATGACGTATAGAAAAAATGTAACGATATGTCCGCACTATGACGTCACATCCGTGAGCACACAACCACATAGCGACAGAGACAACGGCCGACCGCTTCGGGCCATTTCGATTTTAATCAAATCCATGGCGGACAGCTCTTTCGTTCCGTACCCATTTCCTGGTAAGCGGCCTTTGCGAATCACTCCCGGATATTGCGCGCCTTTTAATTTTTATACGGACATCTGCTTACACGTGCACGGATGGTGGGGCTTCGGGGAATTGAGAAATTCGCTTCTCTCGAAGTAGCAGTGACAGCGATAGCGATACGAATTCACAACGGCACAAGCGAGACGCGTGCCGGGCACCAAAAGTCTTTGAACTTTTCGAAAAATAATCTTCGTTAAGCTGGCTACCTCTCACGTTTTAGTTCACAGTACAAACGAAGCTTTAATAATCCGATCTCCACAGGTAAGTTGGAAAAGCTCTCGTATTATACGGCGTCTAAGATCGAAGCGCGCCTCATTACAGGCTGACGATCTAACGACTAAGCCGCGAGCGCTAAATGCGTCGCCGGGTCACAATACGGTGCTTACACATTTTTTTCGGAAATTTTTTTTCTACAGAGTAGCGTTTAAGATAACATCAATATCTAAGTGATAATACGAGATACATATCGTTTTTTGACGTCCTTCACGGCGTCTGTTTGTCTCTCTGTGCCACTCGATTTCGGCAACTACTGCAAGGATTTTGATAATGTAACCCGTAAAAATTTCTGTAAAGTTAAAACGATCACTCCATATTGTTAGATGTCATCATCAGAGGGCGCGCGGGCGACTCTTCATTATTAAATGTCACGAGACTTCTTGTTATGACGCTATTTCGACCGAGTCGTTTCAGCTTTACAAAATTGGCATAAAATATTAATATTATATTTCGAAAGAACCCACCTATCCTCCTCGTTGCTCACCGTTATGAATACTAAGAAACTGGAGTAGCTTTTTGAAGAGTTCACCTGGAAAGCGAGCAGCTTCAGCATGTAAGTACTCAGATTGGTCAGAAACGCACGTGAATTTTCTCATCACCGTACTGCCGCTTTCGGAGGTAGATTCAAATATTCAGTAACCTAGTTTCGGAACAACGTACCTTCGTCACCCGAAATAATAAATGAAATTTGAAGTTTTTAGTTAAAATTAAAACGAAACCATATGCAGCTACGCCGTGTATCGAGTTGTGATGCCATTTACACACATTTGTGAAGTGCACGCATACAAATACATCTTATTCCCATTCATATTTTTTACATACATAAATATTATATATGATAACGCTATCGCTAAAAACGAATATAAAGTTCATATAGTATTAGGTATTTGCGTAATGTACTCCGCTTTGATATTCATTCACGTAAATGAGGATTAATACAGACGAACCTCTTTTAATCAACAATCTCCAAAAGTCCAAAAACAGTTTTATTTCTTTCCCAATCAAGCACCGAATCTTCATTACTTCAAATTTCAAGCCTCTATTAGTCGAAATGATCAGTGAGTCCCTACAAGCCATTTTAGTATATATTTTCCCCCTATAATTCGAAAAAATAAATCGGTCTTCTTTATTTCAAATATAGCATTGTCTTATTTTACAACTAATTATTTGAAATTTATTACTTCTATAGTTCAAAGAAAAACAAGTGACCGACTTTAAAAATTAGCCGACAATGTACACCATTGTTTCTTAGAAAACGTAAAGGATTATAAAACGGAAACGATAAAGGCATTTATGACTGACGTTAACGTGTGCTCGCTTGTTTGGTGTCAGGTGTTTTATTTTAAGTACTTGTTATTTCTATCGATTTCATTTGAACTTTAGCGGAACAAGTCATTTGTTGTCGATTGAGAAATTGTCAGAAGTACTTCCATTATGACGCAATACACATCAATATTTTTATTCATTATCAATTATCGAATTATCATTATTATTATTAATCTCTGAAATATCTAAAGTAAAAAAAATAGGGACCTTCTTAATATCCTACCAAAGGGTTTTTTGAAATAATGTTTATTTATAATAAATATGTGTTTGATGCCTCTGTAACTTCAATTTTTATTTATTTCACCTCTCTAACACGAAATTATTTGAAATGAATGTATAAATCTATAACTATAACATCTATAAGTAGAATAAGAATCTACTTAAGTCGAAATCCTCTATAAATAGAAATCTCTATCACTCGAAATTGAAAGCGTATGTTTGATTAAAAAACGTTAGGCTGTATATCAAGGTTCTGGTTGAATATCAATGACACATTATACCCAATGCAGTGTTCTGCTGAATAATATTGTTTTTGGCATTACGCAATCTATATACAAAAAATCAAACTAATAATTATAAGTTGATTTATAAATTTAACAAACTTTCAATAATTCCGTATCCAACGACGTCAAATATAGTTGTTCTACGTAGCTATGCTATATTCCATGTTACGCGCGTACGCTATTTATGTATAAATAAGAGCTGTGTAATAGCTGGACTGCTTTACGTACGTTAATTTATGGGTATTCTCGGAGAGTTGGCTGAGCTATGATGCTGTTTGTCGATCGGGTCGGAAAAAACACGCCTCTTGAGAAGCTATCACGGTGTGTGCCGATAATGTTGCTCGAGTTTTAGGGAAGTGGCGTATGGAAGAATTGTTAGTCTCGAATGGATTTAAATATTTGCTATACTATCTACCTATTACGACAAACACGCAATTATAAACTGAACGATAGAAGCCTTTAAACGTATTTATCTGCTAAGTATCTATGTCATATTAGCGACAGTTTTGTTTCTGGCATGTATACAAATACGTTACATGACCAAATTTTAGTGTACACATCGCTCGCGTAAACACAGAACGAATTCTTTATGTTTTCATTCAGATTTGTCATTAGCAATAGCAGTATCCAGAAGTGTATCAGAGTCTTCACTGATCCGGGAACAGAATGGCGAACAGCATCGGGATCGGGATCGATAGCGAGATCGCAACGTGATTAAATAACTGAACGGGTGTCGTTCAAATTTCGGTATAAGAGTGTGCGTTTCTTTCGAGCGTATATTAGATGTAGTAAATAGAATTGAAAGCTGATATCGCGATCGCGATATTAATCTCGAGATAAGTACGAGTATCGATAACGATAGTAATCTCGAGACAGATACGAGTATCGATAACGATAGTAATCTCGAGACCGATAGGAGTATCGATAGCGATAGTAATCTCGAGACAGATACGAGTATCGATCCTGATATTAAACCTCGAGATAGATACAGGTATCGATCCCAATTAATATCGGGATCGATACTTGTATTAAGAGTTGGACCAGGATCGAAAGCTGGACTTGGATCTGGACCACGGTTGACGGCTTATAATCGGTCAATGTGAAAGACGGAGGGGTTCATTCTGTGTCCATGTGGGCGGAATTTAGTTATATATATATTTATATACAAGCCCGATTTTCGGTAATGTGACATTAATGAAGCTGTCTCGTTTGAAACTTAAACTGAAGCGGCTTAATAATAAGCAAGTTAATTATGACACCGCCCCGGGAGAGCGCCCCCTTTTCAAATTTATTACCCCTTCTCCAGACTCGCGTGTGGCATCCGTTTGACCTGCGGTATTTCTCGTTAATGTGACGTTTTGAGGTGTTCACTTGGAAGCAGCTTTAATTTAGTGATGCCTTAAAGAAGGTGTGATCATTTTCTCTTTAGAATTAATCAACAGACAGTCATATGACAAACGCGATAAACATTTCGCAGCGACAATAACTGCGCCGTTCGGCGCGCCTGTGATGTGTCAAAATTATGAGTTAATTGTGATTTATTAACAAAGGTAGAATTTTATCAGAATTGTTTAGTTAAGGTTTTTTTTGTGACGAATTTCGCGCCACTTGTGTACCGACGGCCGTGAAAATTGTAATTTCGTTACGTACTAACTTTGTACTAATTGCCGCAACGACTTGATCTTATTATATCCCTTGATTGTTTATTTTGTTCTAAATGGAATAAAGAATAAATTGAAATATTTCTCTAAATACATATTACCGTTGAATAATTAAAATACTTATTTCGGAAATATTTACCGCCACTTTGAGCTGGAATCTTGTTTACGTAAACATAAATGGTTTCGGTAATATAATATTATCATAATAGTTGCGTTCGTGCGTCGCATTTATTTTCCTTTCCATTAGCGGGAAACTAGGGTTCCGTAGGCCAATTATGTTAAAATAAAGTGTTCATAAAATTAAAATATGAGCGTAATTATTACTATTTTCGGTTTTATTTTATCTTTCCATAAATAAACAAAAGTATATAGGCGCTCAGGTGAACAACAAATTAACAACATAACAAAATTAAACATATTTGCAATCATTTATCATAATAAAATAACGTTTATTATTATAAGAATTCAAACAAGTTGTGTAAATAAATTTAAATTGACTGAATCTCAGATCATCGGCTTCACAAAGGCGCATATTAGTTGGCCACTCCGGTCAAATAATTTTGCAAAGATTTGACTTTTCGTTTTAATAAGGTTCGAAGTTAACCTTCGAGTTTTTCAGACAAAGTACACGCGATTCCGTAACAAGTTGCAAGAGGGTTTCAAGTTGCATAATGCAATAGGAATCTCGGCGTTAAAAGTCTGCGGAGGTGTTTCCGGGCTCTTAGAATTTTTAGTAGTGAGAACCGATTGCTGCACTTTCAAGATTTGCTTCTAGTTTCACCGTGTTGCTATTTCACTTCTTTGAATATTGTAAAAAAAGCAGATGAACCGAGCCAGATTGGTAGATTTTATTTTATGATGTGTAGAAATATGCTTTTGCGCACCTTCTAAATTCCTCATGGCGTACGTGAAGATTGTTGAGAATTGGTGTTTTCGGATTTCAGAATCATCTTTTGGTCAACCGTGTTATTTCTTACAAATTCGAAAAAAGTGTATTGCTGAATATCAGAATTTAAGAGCATATCTTCTAGTTGTTATTGGTATATCCCAGTATTATTATTGAAAGAGAAAATTTGTGAGGGTGTGTACACTCTAAAAAATGAAAGCTAACTAAGTAAGATTTTCTCTTAGCTGGCGTTAAATTAATCAAAACAACTGTGAAATTATACATATCAACAAAAAACTGATTCGTTATAACAATTAGTTCATTTGTGATTGAATTAAAAACGTAGGTACTATATTAAATCTAACAAGTATATAGATTGTTTCTATCATTACTTGCTTTCTCGCATAATTTGATCAGTTTTATTTACTTTACTTGTACACATATATAGTAAATCAATTCAAAGTAAATTCATTGGAATAATTATATAAAAGAGTAGTTTTAATTCTTTGCATCGTTAAATTAATAAAGTGGTATTTGATTTACCTAACACCTGTTAATTACATCAACTGCTCTTATACTTATCATTTTTAAAACAACAAAGATAAAATGATCACCTTTAATACTTAATATTGTTGGATTATATATAGATTAAATGTTAAATTGAAAATGACTTGAGTCAATTAAACAAAATGTTACTTAGGGCTTCTTCAGCCATCTCCTCTGAAAGTGACTTTTTTTAACACTTTTGAAATTAGCTTTGCGTTCCACGTCCTCCTTTTAACGGTTTTCAGCTCTAACAACTGTTAAAAGGAGAACGTATAACGCAATACTAATTTTAAAAGTAACTTTTTTTGTTAAAAGTCAGTTTAAAAGGATATGGTGGAAAGGCTCTTAGTAGATATAAATAAGAGTAACTTAGTAAATAATTGATAACATTATAACTGTCATTATAATGTTATCATTTAGTATTAAACAAGTTTCATAGTTAATTCAAATAATTGAATTTGATCATAATAAACATTATATGGTTCAAATGTAACAAGTTCTAAATTGAATTTTTAAGTTGAATCAGTTACTATAATCATTTCTATGTTGGTAGTGATAATGGTCTTAGTTGAATTTATTAAAGAAAATTAGTTACTGTAAAAATTTTCTTGTTCATATTGACTAAGTATTAATTGAATTTGTTAAGATAAGTTAGTCAATATTGCCATTTTTCATACTCATACTGAATAAGATCTAAATTGCTTTAGTTACTAAATAATAATAAGAGCAATATACTTGACTAGTCAATTGAATAATGATAATCAATCAAAATCATGTTATTTGAAGTGTCTAAATCTTGTTAGGCTCGTATGGAATCAAGGTACTTGATCACGCGAACCACAATTTTGATAGAAGCAACCAATTTTTTTTTTGAGTGAGATATATGTTCGTTATGTTTTCACGCAAAAACTACTGGACGGATTTTTATGGAACACAGTATTATATTCTGTAAACTAGAATTAGACTTAGGTTATAATTTTTGTAGATACTAGCTTTTGCTCGAGACTTCGCTCGCGTTAATATAGCAAAGACAGTTCCGGTGTCTATATTATGACCAGAACCGGAATGAATTGTACCAGCAATAGAATTGCGAGCGGGATCGAGATCATGGTTGATAGCGCGATCGGTCGATGTAAAAAATGACAGAAATACATTTTATGTCCATGCGGGCGGAGTTGTGGGCGAAAGCTAATACATATCGTCATGCGACTGAGACGAAGCTAGCGAATACGCCACAGCGCCCTCTCATGTGTTTTTGGGTGACATGTCCTATTTCATATTTTTTATTTTCGCACTATAAAGGCATGTGGTCGATAGCGGCCCGGCTCGGTGGTCAGGTATGCGATATGCGTATGAAGCAAGAGTTACCGGTGATCCCGACTGCGGACGAATTGGCCGATGAGTTCTTAAGTCAAGTCACACCACTCGCTCCCTGAGAGCTGTCAGTCTCGAATATCGTCACCGCATTGGTGACGACGGCCGTTAGCAGTCCTCGTCCCGCGTTAGGGGAGGTCTTCAGTCTAAAATAAAAAGGTTGCGGGAGGGTACGCCTCAGCGGTACGATTGAAAAAGCTGATACAATAATAATATGAAATATAAAACTCGTTACGTCGAATCAGAGTTAAGTGCATCTGAAAGAATTTTATGTTTGCAAAAAGTAGCAAAATAAATTTCCATTCAAACCACCTCGTAATTTACGTCTTACGAAATCTACCTTTCGACAGACGGCCGATACTACAAATAATTTTCACCTTAAAACAAAAGGCCAAACGAACAAACGCCTCTTACACATCCAAACATCCGCTTATTGTGTTTGTTCATTTCCTAATGCCGCATGAACAACATCCCGCCCGCGTCTTATCGACTGGCGTACGGTTCGCTTGTGAGTCATTATCGAGCTTCGCCCACGACGCGTAAGTCTTCCGGCTGCGGCTTATGAAGTTCGGATGTTTGCTCTTGGAAGGGAAATAATATGTTCCCCGGTCGTGCACGCTTCATCATAATTCAAGATTTACGTATCATCTTTACAAACTCGAAGCTCTGTTCCGAATGACGAACTCCGTCTTTATCGAGATTTGCAAATGTTTCGATGAGCTTTTCAGTCGAATTAGCTTCATGACATGTCATTGGCTATAATGAGAGGACGAAATATTAGATAAATCAATTTTATAGGTTGCAATAGAACGTTGTTGATAAACAAAGCGGTATTTATACACTGCTGTGATTTTGAAGGTTCAAAATGCCCTTTGTATTATGGTGAAAGTATCTTTTGGCGCGTGTTTATTATGGTATTATATATAGAAATAACAAGTGAATTGTATTCTTTTGTGCCAGCACTAGTATGTCGGTTACAGGCGTTTTTCTTGGATACTATTTGGCTTGGAAAGCTAGAAGATAATCGCGTCATGTAATAGTGATCTATATATGCTATTACATTAAGAGGTAAATTATTCTAGTGCCTAAATTAGTTTCTTTGTTTGTAAGCGATAATCTCACGAACCACTTAAATGATACTAAAAACACTTAAATTTATAGGAAGTAACATTATTCTGGAGTGTATATAGGCCATTTTTAATTTTCTAAAGTTGCATCTTCTCTCGACTCTGCCCGCGTGTAGGTAAGTTTTGTGATATGCATCGGATTTTGATCGAATTTCTTACATAATATCTTGTGATCGTAAGTTAACCCCTTAAATTGTAGCAGTGCTTCCTCAAACATTACACTAATTGATTATTTCAGTTGCGCAAGAGAAGAAGACAACTACGACTACAATATAAAAAAAAAGGCCATTCAGCAGCCGAAATGGAAGTAGATTTCATTTTATTTTCATATGAAATATGTAATTTTCGGATTTTCAAAATTTGAAATGCTGTAATTTCTAAGCTAGTTGATCGGTTTGGCTGAAATTTGAACTCGATCTTTGTAATCGTCTATAGAACAAGTTTGTTGAGTTTCATCGGATCTCTAAATAATGGCGCTATCGTATGTATGTATATATATAAACTGTGTTTGGAAGCTGGGTGCAAAGCCTTAAGGGGGATAGACCATCTAGGACATTTTGAGCCATATTTGTCTTAACTAAAGTCTAATGAGAGGAGTTTTTTTAAGATTATTAAGAGAACTGTACCGATTTTAGTACCAAATTCCCAAAATTTCCAAATCAAGTGCTAATAACGCAAAGTTGAATTGGAAATGTTTATTTTTTTAATGTACTTTATTAACTTAATGTGTATTTAATGATAACGAAACATTTTCAAGCATCGTTTTTCATAAAAAAAATAATTTCAGACTAATTAAATTCAAGACAAAAAAATTGAAAAGCAAAAATTTAAATTTTTATTGACTTTTAAAAAAATAGATAAAATAGCTACAGGTGTTCAGACAATTTTAGAAACATGCTGAGTTATCGTTCTTTCTTTTAAGGTATGTATCATTTAAGGTATTATCAAGTTTAAAGTTAAGGTGTCTGAACCAGCTTAATGGTGAGAAATTGAAAATCTCAAGAAAATTAAAACATATCTAATTTTTGCTCATATAACTTTAAAATAATGTCTAAAATAATATCCGATATTATTTTTTTGGACATATTGTGTAATAATAATAAAGTGAAAGTTTCCTAAAAAATGGTATCAGACTGGTTAAGACAAATATGACTCAAAATGTTCTAGATGGTCTATAATAACACCACCTTAAGACTTAGCACCCGGCTTCCAAGCAACCTGTATATATAAATATATAAATCTTTAAACCATATGTGTTTTCTGACTCAGCTCGTCGAGTTAAATCGTAAAACAGCAAAATATTTCAAAAGTTGCGTCATGAGGACAAATATAGTTCAATTTTTAGATTTATAAATTTTTTATATTTAGATTTTTATGAAATCTACTAATTAGAAATGTGTTCCCTGCGTGTAAATCGCCTGGTCCCATAATCGATACAGTGACTTATTGTAATCAAGAGCTGGGTCCTTAATCGGGCGAAAAATCGATAGTAACATTTGAATCAGAATCGAGAACGAGATCTAAATCACAATTATCTTAAAGGTGCGGAACAGTTGTAACTAAAAGAAAATAAAGTATTATTATTGAATTTAATATTCTTTTTTTATTACCATTATTTATTGCAACTACATATTTCTGAATATAAGATTTCCATCAGATATTATTATATTCTGCTTTCGAATTATTTTATTACCAAGTAAAGTATTTGATCTCGCTCATTTTTTTTATTTGTTACATCTCCGAATCATTTTTATTTGAATTGACGTACGTTGCATTTTAAGATTTACGGAAATACATCTGCCACAGCTTAGGTATTTCAAAGACGAAAGCAGTCAAAGCATTCATACTGAGTGAAAATCGCAGAGGAGAAGCCGACACGGCAATCCGAGAAGCGTCTATGTCTTTGCAGACTTCTCTTATTTGTACTGCCTTAAGCCCAAAGACGGCGTCCGTCGAGGTTCATGCATAATGCAACTGAAAATGCAGGCACTTTTAATCTGATGCAGAGACGAAGAGTGTTTATTCGATTGGAGGAGGATAAAGAGTGCGGAAATTTGGAATACCGCGAATGAAGAATTGTTAATAACATTTTGATATATTCTGTTCATAATATGATAAACTAGTATATAAACTATATTGTGATCCAAATTTGAATGAACAGCGAGAAATTCCTACAAGAAAACGAAACTCTATTTAAAGAGTTTATTTATGTTAGCCAGTCTTCAAGTTAGTATTTATAATGCGAATTTGGAATACATTCCAATTTCTTCAAAAGATACTCATAGAATTTCATAGTCATAAAAATCAGAGCGAAATTATAAAATCATTCATAAAAATTCGCCAAGTACGAATTGAACTAGTGCACCGAAGGTTCTCCGACCCCGCACTATGCATTTGTGACATTTACCAAAAAATTTTGTTGGTTATCATTCAGTTCGGGATCCATAGCGTGAGTTTGACCCATGTTTAACTAGTTTTTGGTATTTGGTAACTTCAGAGTTTGCTCTATCTCGTTTAACATTTGTATGTATTACTGTTTTGATGGTAGAGCAATAACCTTTTCGGTATTGCTCAAAAAATTGAAAAAGCTCGTTTTTTGTATGGATACACCACATAATTTCTTACTTTTTGCTTTCTTTTGATTATTTATTAAGAAATTAGCTATAAATACACACATTCCATGAAAATTATAACAAGCTGACAAACAAAATTATCACACCAGGTTCTCTCTCTGGAAAAATGAGATAATTTTTTTTTCTAAGAGTTGTTTTAAAGTAATTACATTGTAATATTATCTCTCTAACATAAACACAAATTACAGACGCCACTGGATAAATAAAATACCTATTTAAATTATACAATCATTATGTAGTGCATGTGTATGTAATTAAATATTTATTTTGGTAATAAATATGAGCAACTTTACTGTGGAAGGTCATTCTAATACCACGCCAAAATCGAAGGACGACGTGAATGAACGTTTTCAGTATATTTAATGTCTGCTCCTTTACATTGGTGGTGGCCGAGTTCCCGACGCCGTGGTGTACTACCACAACGTGTTGAGTTAGAAGCATAATAAAGGGCGGAAGGTCAATGAGTATAGAACTCGAGTGGTATTAAATCACCCACTTTGTGCCTCGGAGAGCATGTCGATGCGTAAAGTCCCGGATTTTGTGATGGAACTGGTGACGACAGTCGCTAGCAGTTTACGACTGGGTCAACGCGAAGGGTTAAATCTAAAGTAAAATGAATGTGAAAGGTTATGGCACTGCAAAGAAGGGATAAAATCTCGGCATTATGATGTCCCCCTTCCGCAAGTAATTCGCTCGAGACACAATAAATGGTTTGTTAAATTTTACGTTAATATTTGATATGAAATTCTCTAGGCAGAAACAAATTTACTTAGATATTAAACAAATAATAAAAATAGATATAACTAAAATTGAATGATAAAGTTAATCGAATAAAAACGAATTTATTATAATACATTCTATCATATTATTGAAGATCATTGTATGACAGATATAATTTCGTTGTTCGTCTATTTATCTTTGTCTCATTGCTTCGGTCACATAATAAATATATATATTAAAATGATAATCAATTGTTTTAAAGTTGTAATAAATACGAAACGTAAAGGTATCACGTAAAATCGTTTCTTTTCTTCTAGATTGAAATGCTTAAATTTTAAGTCTTCTTTGGTAAAATCATGCACCTTGTGATTTTTAAAGGGGTCAAAATTTCTATAGATTGACATTATCTATTTTAAAGGAAATCATAGCTATTCGTTTATAAATTAAGTTTGATATTCAAAAAACATATCTCTTAAAATACGTTTCAGTTCTGAAAGAGAAAGGACAATATGTTAAGTTACCGTGGAATAAATTTTCGTAGTAAAGATTTTCGAAACAAAAAGCCCTAAATATTTTCTACACATTATTATACTATATTTCAATTATAAGCACCTGAAACCGATGAGATTGCAAGAGGGATAAGCAAAGATCTACATGTGGAAATCTAGTCTCTGGCTGTCCTTCTGGGAAATAAGTACGAGTTTTATTCATGTGTAACATCTTATGTCTCGCTTTCCTGCAACTGTGTGAGCAATTTCATGAAAAGGGACGGATGAGAGTAACAGGAAGCAGGGGAAGAGTACGTTATTTGATTTGAGTAATGCGCGCGCGCGCGGAGCTAGAGTTACCCATCAGATGGTACCAAACCGCTTTTCGAATGGTTGGTACTGTCAGCCAGTGTCGCCAATCGTTTGGTTCAAATTGTATTTATGCGACCTTTTTGGATCTTGTACGATGAATGATCGGGTATTCGAAATTGTACGAAAAATTTATGACCTTATATAGGGTTTATAATCCTCATAACAAATTGAACA
The DNA here is from genome assembly GCA_005406025.1 of Eumeta japonica. NCBI lineage: Eukaryota > Metazoa > Arthropoda > Insecta > Lepidoptera > Psychidae > Eumeta > Eumeta japonica. Next base: position 41,132 of record BGZK01000698.1, read on the forward strand.
AAAATTAAATTCAATACAATTTACATTAAAAATATTTTTTCTTCGTTAGGGATAATTATTTCAGAGAGCATCTGAATAATTTTTTTTCAGGATATAACGTTAATGTTGCTTATTACTAAGGTCAGATCTTATATATTATATGCGACGACATACTATGTAAGGCTCGCTCGTTTTTTTTTGCTTATTTATATTTATCTCAATTTTTACGAATATCCATAGATTTGTGTTTGCTATTTAGTTTGACTTAAGTAAAAACAATAACAGGTAATTGCTATGCTGTCAGGTAACGAATTGTTATTGGCAAGTAAAATGTCTACTACGTCTCCATTATAGCTTATCCTTTGATCTATTTTAGTTTCAAAATTGAATTTGTTATCGCTAAAATCCTTTTTTAAACAGGCGACAATGGCAATTACCTAAATAAAATATGGAAAACGAATAGATACTTTTTAGTGGGAAAAATATTCAATCTTATCAAGTTCATTTTTATGAATTTGCAATTATTATTTAAAATACGTAACTAGTGTGCTATTATTAATAATATGCTCGTTTAATCCCTTAGTAGCCTGCATAGAGCGCCAATTTCCTTGTGTTACAGTATCTACTTGTAACGTATGCACACAGACTAATTTATTCACAAAGGTATTTGCCATGCAAAGCTGTAAGCTCTAAAGCTCACCGTTTTTTATGAATACAAATTTATTATTAACCTGGTATGCCATCAAGGTTTCTATTTAATATCTTCCCAGTTAATCTCCATTAATTTATAAAACAATTACGTGTCCCTTCTAAAGTCGATGTATACAGGATGTACATACCTGAAACAAAAAAAAAATTGTGTGAAAATTTGAAAATAAGAATTGTTCAATGTTATTAAAAATAAAATATTTATGATGTGACTAATAATTTGTGTGTAAAAAAATAATAATAGAGTTAAAATTTGATTTAAAACAATGGTATCGATATCTATCAAAGAACTATTTTTTTCCTTTTTGCAAAACAGACTTTAAAGTACATTTTTATTGTACTATTGAATCGATAGTTTATTAGTACACCATAGAAAATTAGGAATTGCCTTACAAAACATTTCTATTTCGTTTTACTATATCATCTACATTAATATTATAAAGAAGTAAAATTTGTTTGCTTGTATGTAGAGAGTAAAGAGTGATCTCTGAAACTACTTGGCAGATTATAAAAAATATTTCACTATTAGTATATCTGAGTAATACAGGTCGTATGTTTTATTTTACTTTTATTCTTTTTTATTGTGATATTTATTTATTTTGCAAGTTATTGTAATTAAAACATGTACATAATACATTTTTGCTCTGTAGAGTCATTATTTTTTGTCGTTGAGATTGTTATCAAAAATCGAGCACTAATAAAAAGAAGTTCTAAGAAACTAGAAAAACAAAATTGGTTACGAGCCGTCAAATAATTTAATACAGGTTACAGTGTTTTGAAGGAAATTGTCCATATCACAGTTTTCTTCAGGTCATGATTTGAATAGTATGAACATGGCATGTGAACGCTAAAAAAACAAATATTACTTTGACGATAAAATACTACGCCATACTTGGATGGTGGCAAAGGGTTCAACATAAATTTTATATGAAACCCTTATCGGGTAAAGTATAAATGGATTTGAACAATTTCGTGGAGTGGGTATCAAAGTCATTAGTGTTGAATCGTATTTAGATTCCACGCCAATACAAGCTGATGTTCAATGAGGTGAGGGGACATTACGCTTTCTTTGTTCATGTCTATACATCATAGATATGTTGCAAATCAATGCATTCGTTATAGCACGGATAACAAGCGCACGGGATCGAAAAGTTATGTCGTGATGTTACGAACAATTTTACAGTCATTAAGAGGGTAAAGCCAAATTGGCTACAAATAAAACTTGAAGTACTAAATAGAATGAAACATTATTTCCATCCGAACTCCATTCGCCATAAGTGCATTTGAAATACAGATTACTGTTCTCTTTTTTGGCCTGAAGGACCTCCATATCAACTCCATTATAATGTAGAGTCGAACGGTCAGTTCGAACTCTCGAACTGTAAGTGATCTACGGTGGAAGTGATTCATTTTAATATCTAGTCAATTTAACATCATGACATTTAAAAATGTATCGACATAGATTTGCGTATCGTTCATTTATAGATCGTCCGATTATCGACCATTAAACATCACTAAACACAGAATACAATATGTAATTAACGATTTCCGAGCATCGAAGTCACAGCGTAACCGAGCAACGTCTATTTTCAGAGTAATTTATAAACGTTCGTGACAAAATTCCAATTTTCGAAGCCACGATTCATTGTTTATCGCTTTCGACAAATAAATAGCATTCATATGCTGTAGAGATAGCAATTTAATGAATTGAGTTCCTACTACTTTATTACCTTTATTCGTACAATTGAGTTACTATATTAATGTGTAGTATCAAATTATATTAATTTATGCAATATATTGATCTAACTTAACAAAAGTTTAGTTATTATATTGCTAATCATTTTCATTTTTTCTTAGTTTTCTCATGCTCTATTATTTAAGCACGCGATTTTGTCCATGCGGACTACATAAAATTAGATAAGATGTGGATTAGATTTTAAGATGGATCTATGTTACCAAACCCCAAAACTTTGTCAAAATCCGTTCAGCGATCAATGCGTGATGCCAAGACAAATAAACAAAGAGACAGAAAAACAGAACGTCCAAAAACATGTCTTGGATTCATATTTCTCGAATAGTCGATTCAAATTAGTTTGACAAATAAAAATGAGATGCATTTACACCGCATCATTATAGTTACAATAGCATATACGTTATTTTTGGGTTTTCTAGAGCAGTACATATGTGAGTCAATCAAATATACTGTGATTTAGAAGAGAACTCAAAAGCAACCATTTTGAATTTAATGGCTTTATCTTCTTTCAAAGTTTCTTCTATCAAGTACTACAACTTCATATTCAAACCAACAAAATGAATGTAGAAATGTTCATTTTTTTAATGATAATTAATGATGATTATCAACAAAAACCACCATATACCTACTACGTTACATCAAATATCTAAACCTCTAAGAGTGCTTTCATGCGCCCTCCGTCTCAACAGATACGACAACATCTTTCATGCCCATTAACTGTGACGATAATAGGTCAATTTGTTTACGCCGGCCCGATTATAAAGGGGGCCCGACACAACAGAACCAATTAAGACCATACACGTCCGATATGTTACCGGCACAAATCCGTAGACAAGCGGGCACGGCCTCTGTTCTGTCGCGATAGCAAATAGTAATACACCGTGAGCCGACAGTTGAGGGATCGTGCGAGGGCGATCTATTTCTATGTAAGCATTTGTCTGTGGTGCGTATAGAGCGGTGTAGGTCTATGGTTGTTTGTTGAGGCGTACAATGCGCGCGCCGATTTATCTGTCCGGCCGACCACGATGCCGACCGAATCAGATTGAGAATTATTATTATCTAATATTGTTGGATGGTTGCACATCAAGATTGGTACTCGTTTTATGTGCTTCGGTATTATGGTGTACATGCCAATTTATTGGAGAGTTATAAAATTGTAAATTTAATAAATTTAATAGATAATGCGACGATTTATAGTACGAGATCCTCTCCACGCGGGTTCGAGGCGCACTTGACCATTTTACTTAACGCGTTTCAATCCATATAAAGTATTAGCTTTAATTTTTTCTATTACGAAGGTAATGCCAAAAATAATTATGAATTCTTTAATCATTAATTTGATACTGGCGAGTTATATACAATCGTAAACACTGGTTTTTTAGTATTAGATTTAAAAATGGAATACATTTGAATTAAGTATGTTATTCTTTAAAATTATTATTTTTTTGTGAGAATCGGCGGGAATGTGCTTGCAAAATGAAACTAGGTCGATGTCATTTTTCTTGCTATGATAACAATAATTATTATTGATTATGATTACAAAAAAAAGGATTGTAGCTCCGAGAATCATTTAAATATTTGGCTTTAACTTTTGGTGAATCTATTTGTTAATAAACAACAATTTTTAATTGGTTTGACGAGTTTAAAAGAGGACGGGGTAGTATTGAAGATGAAGCAAGTACACATCGGCCGCCAATTGCAGTCAGTCAAGAACATGTTCAAATAGTTAAGAAATGATCCGGACAGAACCGATGATCGTATTGGATCAGCAGCGACGAAAACCATCATTCACGATCAGCTTTCTCTGCGTAAGCGTTGTACGCGATGGACGCTGCACAAACTGACGGATGAGCAGAAAGACCGCCGGGTAGATTGGTGCCGATTTATGATAGAGAAATCCGACGGAGGTAGGAACACAAATGTGTACTATATAAATATATCGGTGACGAAACATCGCTGTACAACTACGATCCCGAAATAAAGCGACAAACGACCGTATGATGCTTTGAAAATGAACCAACACCGACAAAATGTCGCCGTGAGCGAAGCACGCAGAAACAATAATGGTCGCCACCTTCCTTTGTAGGACCGGTTATACTGTTACTATGGTGTTAGAAGATCAATAAACGGCAAATTCCGAGTGGTATGTGATAGCTTGTGCTCCAGCTGTATTATCAGTTTGGTGTGACAAGCGATTGAATTCATGAATGTAGCAGCTCTTCGGCACCACGATAACGACATACGTCCGTCAGAACACTTTAATTTTTGCATTTCTGGCACCACGACAACACCATTCCGTACACGGCCGCCAAAATACTTTATTTTTTGAATTCGAAAAATGTATCTATCCTACCTCACCCCACCATATTACCCTAATTTAGCACCATGCAATTTTTATTTATTTCCCTAAATCAAAGAAAAATTGAAAGGCAAGAGATTTGAGAGCCAGAAAGATGCACTGGCTGCCTAAAATTTAAATTTTTCTGAGGTATATGAAAAAGAGTAGTTAGAGGTATTGAGGCAGTTTAAGTGCATATAAAATTGTACACATGCTCTTGGTGAATATTTGGAAAACATAGATAATATATAATATGATTTTTGAATATCTATATAATTTTGTCTACCCTAGTATTATCGTTTGAACATTTATATAATTACATGCGTATACTAGTTTATATTATTTATACACTCTATAACACTTGAAATATTTAAATTAAGCCAATGAATATACACAACAGGACGAGAAGATAAGCTATTTTCATATAAGTAAACTATAATAATTTTAATGAAAATATGACGCTATATTTGCAATTTGATCATATGAAAATATATACAACGCGGCTCCGCCCGCGTTGACATAAAATGGTTTCCTTGATTTTCACATCGCCCCACTATGAAATAAAAATTCCGATAGCTATTCCGTTCTCGACTCTGATTGCTGTCGTGTTTTTGTTTTATAGAAATCTTATAGAAAATGTTAAAAAAATATTTTACTACATAATTATAATACCACAAGTACATTATCCGTATTCAAATATAGTATGATATCAATTTTCATGGTGATTCTGTTGAAAGGTATAAAAATTGACATCCTGCAGGGCTACGTAGTAGAGATTTAAGCAAAGCGAACAGCACAAAAACCTTCTCCGTGGAAAAATACATAATACAAGCCAATCTCTAGAAGAGTCTAGCGATATGTATACGATATATATAAATATGTGTAATATTTTCATAACAGTTTCATGATAAAATGACACGTATTCCGTTTAATTAAAAAACAATCGTAACGTAGCTTTCCACTCCGTAACAATTATATTTGTGAGTCCGGAGTAATACGGCGCCGAGAGGAGCGCACTGAATGAAATAATTTTCCGGTAAAATACATTTCGTGCTCGTTTAAGTGGGAACATTCGCGGGAAGTTTTAATTAATTCCCGCCCAGCGCATCGATCAGTGCGATACGGGCGGCGCCCATCGGAGGCGGTCAAAAAGTTGGCGTTGCGCAGCGACTGCGGGCCCCGAATGTGCGACGCGTAAACATGAATCATTTGCAGACACGCCGTCGGGTCTGTAATGTTGACATGCGTGTGTGTTGATATGTTTTTATGAGGTTCCGTATATTTATACGTGTATGTATTGAGATATCCGTTATTTACAAAGTTGTTTTTTTGTTACTGTGCTCCTTAAATTTTATAGTTTACGCCCAAATAATACATTAAAGCAAAAAAAGCCCTCCTGATTTCCTATTGTAATATATATTACAATAATGTATATTTTTCATTGATTTCAATTTACTCATTCAAGAGAATAAAAATACATAAATAGTAGCAAAATCCTATGTTAATTAAATAGAAAATGTATCGTCTTTAAGGCAAGATTTGACTTGAGTACTAAGATGTTTTTTAATCTGATATATTTTTTAAACCATAAATTAAAAATTTGAAAGGTGCGGCAAAAAGAAAACAATATGGTAAATAATGGACACTCACTCATTACGAGATTTCCGAAACTATTCGAAGGACAGTTTGTATAAGATCGGGACCCACAGAAAGGATTTTTAAAATTCCCTTCTTAAGTGGGGCAAAAGGGGGGAGGTGAATTTTGTATTAAATTTTGTTATAGAGCGAGATAAACTATGAAATTCGTTATATTGTTCATTATAAATGTGAAAAACTTTTCTCACAGTGGGCGGAGAGGATGGAGTTTTTTTAATGAATGAATATTAGGGTGTGTAATTGAAAGCGGGACGGGGTGATGAATCGAGACCTAGGGTTGGGATCAAAACCATGTATATGACTGTGATTAGAACGAAGAACGTGACCGGTATCGAAATCACGAACAGTATCGGAGCCAGAATTGAAAGCAGGTCTTATATTGGGAGCGACAGCAAGAACTTTTCAATTAAAAGATGATGTAATGCATATTAGGTTTAGGCGGGCGAAGCTGTAGTAACAAGCGAATTCCAGTCATCATATTATCGACTGACGTCATACCCAAGACCCTGAAAACAGCCCTTAAAATCCTACAGCTCCCCGATAACACCTACAGAACCATAAAGAAGTCATAGCTCTCAACGCTTGTTTCATAGTAGCCCGTTTCCTAAGTCCAGCATCATTACCCCTGATCGATGACGAAGAAACTGACTGACGCAAAAATACACACCTAAATAATACACACACATTAATTACACAAATACAACACACCGCACAAACAACTCTAAACACATCGGAGGTAGAATACTCGGCATAAGCCCGTTCCCACTCCGTAAAACAACTTTGTCGAGTACAAGAAAAAATAGAGAAATAATAATAATAAAAATATTAAAGTTTTATTTAATTCCATACAGATAACATATTGTAGTTTATAATGATTAATAAACAAATACTTTTTTAATAAATGGTTTTTAAGCAGTATAGTTCTGTATTAGTTATGTGGATTTCTTATCGCTCTTCACTTACTTATTAATTATTAGTAATAAGGAACAAATTTAATTAATCATTATTATTATTTGTATTCGTGACCGTATTGAATAAATCGCGCGCTCCGAGAGCTCCTTCTTCCATAGCCATATATATATATATATATATGGGTGTGTATATACGTATATATACACATTTGGTGAGTGTCAATGACATCTTTATTTGGTTTATTGCAGAAATCTAAAAAATAATAAGATTAGTTTACATTAACAATATTCGTATTCTATTACGTAAAAAACGTATCGCATTTCATTTCTTTCTTATGTACATATCGACATTTGAACTTGAGTAAAAAGGCTAAGGTCTCTGCAATGGCTGCATGGTTTATATTTTAACTTAAAAAATATTGGCATAAAACGTATTGGCATAATCTCATATAATCCGTCAGATGTAGTTAAGTGGGCCGGTTACCTTCGCACTCGCAGCTCGGACCGAAGTCACCCGATAACCACATATCATTTTAGGAAAGTCTAAAGGAAAATTAGCGACAGGTGAACATGTCAACAAAATAAAATAAACACGAAATATAAAAAAAAAATGTCCCTCTAGATTGCTTATTAAAAATTGTCGCCGAAAACTGCCGTAGTATCCTGGGCATGTTGCTAGAAAAATTTGTACGGTATTATGGTATAATGTCGAGAGGTTCCTAGACTGCGTTGAATATAAAAAATATATTTTTTATATTTAGCTACCACGAAACCTTTGATCGCGAAAGCGTATAATAAATATATAAGCGTATAATACTATATAAATAGCAATTATAAACGGAGTTGAGGAATAATAATTTATTATGCATTTTGTATTTATCTTTTCAATAAAATAGCTTTTATTTAAAACAAAAAAAAAATCTTTTGCTCAAATCACATTTGTCGTAATTAGCTTAAACATCAAATGAAATAAAATAAAAACGATACACAACCTACGGGAATTTCAACTCTTACACGAATACTCTAGCAAACTCACTTTTTTTTTCAATCTACATTCTAGCCGCGACCTCTAGCGGGCCGCAGTCGCAATGAGTTGACTTCCGGCCGCTGTGTCATTTCGCGCTATAACGGAATCTTAGGTCTACAAATAGAAATACTAAAATATATTTCGAGTTCATAGAAACGCAGTGTAATTCATTATTTTGACGAGCTTGTGCTGTTGGAAATAATAAATAAAAAAAAAAACTATCTTTTCTTTCAGACGTCGACTGCCGCGTGTCTCTGTAAGCATATTAAAAAAAGTAAATGGAAAAAAATAATTGTAAGACGAGTTTCGGTTCATATAAATTGTCATGCCTATGTGTCGTTATTTAAAAGCACGCTTGACCGTTGTAAAAAAAAATATAAAGGGAACGTATACAGTACATATTATTATGCTATAAGAAATTAGCCTTTATTTGGCAGTCTGAAAATATTCAATTTTAATATTTTATTATAAATTTATATATATTTCACTACACGTGTTGTGCTATCATATTTTGTTCGCATATTGCTATAGGGACAATTCATTATGAATATCGTGAGTAATATTATTGAATACGAATATGATTAACGTTATGGTTTGAATTAGGTGAGATACGAGTTATAGCTTTATTTGACAGTTTAGGTTAATGGTTCATTTATTTGAATTATTAGTTAATATTCATTGGTAGGTGATTTGATTTTATTTGATTAGTTTATTAAAATTGGATATTTCAATTCATGACGTGATTGGGGTACTGTTATTTATATATTTGTAAGTTTAAATTAAGTTTCGTGTATATGTGTTTTTACATGAATGTTATAAAGAGTAATGTGTGCGCTTTTACGTCAGTTTCTCTAGGCAAAAAAAAAGGAGAGATAGCTGTATTTGTCCTTACATAAACATATTAAAGGGAAAACAATACGACCGGGCGACGTTATGATGCGCGGACGCTGGGCGCGCGGGGTGGAGGTCATCAGTCAAGTTTGGAACTAGGAGATGCGAGGTCGGGCCGCACCCCGGAGCCGCGACCGACGCTGACCTCCGCGCGAGCGCGGGTGAATCGAGACGAGCGAGCTGCTAAGTTAAGGAGCAGTCTGCAGCCCAGCGAATAGTCGAAGAACTAGAGTCGCGATCCATCAGGAAAGCGAGCATTATTAGTATTTATTCTTATACTGTTGCTGTGCTGTCCCTAACTTTGAAATAAAGTTTTTAACTGTTTAATATTAAATTTACTCTTTTGCATTAGATCTATCTCGGTGATGTCACCCTTAAAAGTGCCAGAAGTAGATGGGCAGGTCTGATACGCACCGGAACTGTTCGTCGAGGGTATATGTGTCCCCAAGCTGGGCTACATTTGCAAGGAGATCAGATTGAACGCCTGGATCCATTGAAAATTGAACTCCTATCTCTAGAGTTGGTTCTGGTACACAAAAATAAAACATTATAATAAGGTCACGCAATAAATAATTTGCTAAAATAAGTACGGTTTAAATATAGATCTTGTACAACACGATAATGATAGTTATATTTCAAATGCTTAACTATAATATTTTACTTTTCACATGTAATTTATTTTTATTGTTTATTATTTTATTTGACTGTGTATTGTATAAAATGTGTTATTTGCCTATTGCATTTTAACTTTAAGGTGTAATTACTTGAACAAATGTATATATTTAGCAGTTTAATACGTGTATGAACGAATGGGTGCGCTCTAGCGCACTTAGGAAATTTGATCTTAGATTTGATTGATTTTATTGAGATTGAAGTTTATTTGATATTATTTGTTTCATTTGAGACCCGTGTTAATAATAACCGATACTTTTATGATATAATGTTTCATTTGACTACAATATAGATAGTCTCACTGAGCTTCTACGTTGATACTCGTAGCCCTAGTGCTAAACACATTTATTCTAAATTTGCGATGCTTGAGTACTATCGAGTACATAACTTTATTTTACATATACATTTTCAATGCGATCGAAATTTTAGAAAACTCAGAAAATTAAATATTTTCATTTTCTTTATAATTAATATTGAACACATAGAAAATTGATTGTCTATACTTTATTACCATACGGATTGGAGAGACTTCGTTGGGCCGAATAATGCAATTTATATGGCCGGGCAAAAATGTGCCACCGAATCCCAAAACTCAACAGAGCTAGACTGGGATCGCTCTAAGTACCTAACGGTCGCTACTGCAGACTGATTTCGGTACAACGTACCGAACGAGTAAGGAAGCACCCTGACGCTGTAAGCTCGGGAAGAGAGCACACAGCTCTATTTTTCGTAGAGCGTGAAAAGCACGCGAAACAAAACATCAGCCCGTGAAGTTTCGCGAAAATCCGATAAAATCTAGGTTCAGATCGTGAACCCTGTAAGAGTCGAACTCCTGTTCCCGATTCGAGGCCATACTGTTCCGCGCAACATAATTCTACTAAATTAATTGACTAGACGATCACGCGTGCTAAAGCACACGGGTATAATCAAACGGTTAATATACCAGTAGGCCATATATAGGATTCAGTTTCTGCGCAGGATTTAATTTATCTGTCACGGGACCGGAGACACGCCGGTCATACGAGCGTTGATGAACGGGATCCAGGTGAGATTCAGAATTGATGGGATATCGATCGTTCAGACGCATGTGGCGGTCGGACGGACATTGATCTGTGAAATTTTTGTTTTAGAACGAGTTCCCGGTCTCCTTTTTTACAATGCCGAACCAACCGATGCTATTCAATGACGCTCGTGCATTGAAATAGAATAGCATAGAACTACTTTTCTATTTCGATGTGCTTGTGTCAGTGATACACTTTTTTATTTTTGATGCCGATGAGGAAATTCAAAGGTTTTTGTTTCATCCCAACTTACAATAGATATAGATGTTTTCAGTTCCTAAGAATACATTTAGGTATGCCTGTATTATTTTATAACTTTTGAAAGAATGAACCTATTTTAAATCGGACTGGGTTATTTGAAAAAGATTCGAGTTTTATTTAAAATTTCTAAAAAATGGACTTTTGATCGGCTATGTAGATTGAAAGTTTACTCGAAAATATTTACTTCTAAAATATTAACCACTGTTGATACTTTTTCAACACTCAATCACTTTCAATCTTCAAAAAAATTTTTTTATACTATAAAGCCTGCTAAAATTGGCAATTTGAGATGAATTGTAAGAAAGTTCTTTGTTAAATAAGTTTAAAACAAGTTTAAAACAAATCCATTTTTTCAAAATTGAATACACTAGTGAGAAGTTTTGAGATTGGCCTGCATTTCGATGCAGACTTTTTTTAATGACGCAAAATCCATTGAAATCGGTCAACTTGATCGAGGGAGATCGTTTGCGATGAGTTATTAAAAGCATTTATATTTGTATAAGTCTCAAGCGAATCGCGTTTAGAAAATCTATAAAAGAGCATCATTTTTTAATTTTCGTAACAATCATTCTACAAACCTTTACTATTGTACTAATGGTGTTTACTAAGTAATTTAAGTTTCCCTTGTAAGTTGGAAATTCAGTGATAGCTTCTGAATAAGATACCTTATTGGTATTTTAATAGTTTCATAATTATTTCATTGAAATTAACGGATCTTTTTCATTCATTAATAGACTCGGTGTACAGACCGTAAAAAGAAAAACAATTCAAATGCATGTATATTAAACATTTTCAATATATTTCAATCCTGCACTAGATTGACTTGTAATCTATCAACAGATGGCATCTAATGTTATTTTGAAAGTAGAAGTATGTGGATATTCTCTTTCTGATTGAAAGAATTCTGAGAAACCATTGTCAAGAACCAAAACCAACTAGAATATGAAATAATTAATGAATTTAAATATATATTTGACATGCCATTATATTACTATAGCAATTTTATCATTTAATTGAGCAATTGACAATGAGGTTCAGTAATATGCCCTGAGGTGACAATAAAATAGAAACGATAGGTCCTGAATCTTATACGTTTCTCGCATACAGCTACATATGTAACGTACATTTAATAAAAATTTTAATATTATGTACAAATTTTTATATTTTTAAAGCAGATTAAATCAAATCGTTGTTTTTAATTATGTTTTTGAACAGAATTAAATTTTCATCAGTGCACTATTTTTTTCCCCTTCCCACACATGTGAGACACTTCTTAGGAAAAACTGCATTCCACAAAAATTGACATCAAAAAGGGTATTTTTTTCTTAAAATGGTAATATCAAAAATTCAGTCTTTCAAATTAAATTAACAGCTTAGACTAAAAAAAAATAATATTCAAATGTTCAAATTGTTATTTTCAAATGTGGCAATTTGCATATAAAATCTGAATACTTATTTCCATGAAATACAAAACACACTGACTTAATTAATTTCTAAATTGATGTAATAGGAATAGATTGAAATCGGTATACGTCTTATATAGCGATTTATATGTTAATAATGACCAAAAAATCGCGGCACCGAAATTAACTAAGTGCCTTCTTCATGCACGTACACTACGAATCCTTTGGCTTCAACCTTTCCATGGTCCATAAATTGCGGTGAGGAAAGCATAAATTAGGTGCCAAGTTAGCGGAGTCGACCCAGAAATTTCTTAATCCTCAGCTTTCTGGGTGAATATAAAGTTTGTGAAAGGTGATGAGGGTATAACTTAGTATTAATTTTTAGGAGCATTAAAGTATTAAATACGTTCAGATAACGTAGTGTGTTAGTATATTTGTATTTATATTTGACGCAATCAAAATATCGTAATTGTTAAAAGGTATCGTAATAACTTTAAAATATAATATCGCGGTAAATACAGTCCCTAAAATTTAAGAATTCACAAAATACTATAAAATTAAATTTGAAACTATGCAAACAATGATAGTTTTTTTTGTTGATTTCCGTCAAGTGCCAAATCACCTAACGATACTGGGTCCTAAACTTAGAATTAAAACGCCTTTTTGGGGGTTCCGTAGTCTAAGGAAGGAAACGAAACTTTATAGTTTCGTCATATCTGTTAGTCCGTTCCTATGCCACAGCCTTATAACTACACCATTCATCACTTCCATTGGAAATATGGGACAGAGCTTTTATGTGAAAGGCTATACAACTTTGTAAATTATTTTAAAGAAAAAAATGTAACTTCTCATAGGCGAAGTTGAGAGATGAAATTATTTATCACATTCTTGATGTACCTCTGGGTGGTTATCTACCAGAGTATTAAACATTTCTATATAAGTAAGTTTTCCTCCCATATATGTGTATATTTTGTTTTATATTTGGTTTATAAACTCCAAAAGTCATCAACTTTATATACCCTCAGAACCAGAATAAATTTCAATATAAAAATTTCTAAGATAAAATTTATATACAAGTTTTGTAAGTAAGTATCCACAATATTTAGTTGTCAATAGCAATAATCTAATCATACGCCTGTATGTGCACACATGTGAATTTTAGTGCTATAGATATTTACAATTTGAATACATATTTGTGCCATTATCGTTTAAATCTATGTGTTTAGAATTCACGAGGAGTGACGTTATATCCGTTCGATCTCAATTTAGTCATATTGCTATCGTTACATTTCATTGGTCGGGGATTGTTCATCAATCACGCGATGTTCTTAACCAACTAGTGTCACGTATCACCAGGTAGTCCTGGTGATACGCGATGAGGTTTCCGACTGACCTTCCTAACTCAAAATCATGTATATTTTTGGTAAGAGATATTAAATAAAATCAAGAATATTATCTTTGGGTTTACTGACGCGTTGGGCGATTGTCGCGGCAGACGGTGAGGGAAATCGTTGCCCAGCAATAGCGAATCAACGAAAAAATAAATACACATGATATCTCTCTACACCTTCACTCCTTCTTGTGATATTTCGTTATTTTTCTGAACTCCCTCCCCCTTTTGAGCTTCACGTGATTAATGGCCGATGTCTTTGTCATAAGAACCCTGTTTGAAGAAGTCCGACTTCTATATCTACTCTTTTTTTTCTATTTTCACAGGGGTTAATAAAATTATAATTATATATATTTTAGAATAGAGCGTTTAAAAAACGCTACAGATAGATATACACCTCGATCTCAGAAGCAGGCGCAAATGATTTTGACTCGAAATTCATGATTATATATTGGGATCTAAATATATATTATTTAATATTTAAAGTGCACAAATTCGTATGAAACATGGCCCCTCTCTATTATTGAACAGCTAAAAAAGTTAACCTTAAAGAAAGTTGAGAATAAATTCGTTGTTTTGGTTACTTTATCCTTATGTTATTATTAGATTCCGCTGCTTGAGCCCTACGATGCTTTTGTTTTGAATATATTTAACCGCGGAATACGAAATGCTCCCTTGATAAATGAGTTTACCAGAATTTCGTCTCGGCTATCCGTTTTGATGATATTTTATAAAGCGAAAAGTTCACCGAGCATCCACAGGTGGCGCTTCCGTCGGACGGACTCTATTCTATTTATTTCTCAACTTCCCCGACTCGGCGAGCTCAACTTCGGGAGTAATTTTTAAAAAGTTGAAAAATGCAAGTCACCTGGCCAACCCGTGCGCGGGCGGAGAGAGGAATTCATAATTTTTTCGATACTTTCGCTTGGAAAAGTTTTTATGGTAGAAAGACTTTCCTGATAAATCGATATGCATAATATAATGGCGGCCTTTTGGGCTTTGTTCGCGTAAATATCCTTTTTGTTCAGCTTAAGGCGCTACCTCGATTACTACTAGTTAGGCATGTTCTATAAGGCGAAACCGGAAAAATGTATACGCGGAGTGCGATATATACTTTTTTTGTATGAAGTGAGACCTTTAATGATATAGTTTTGTTTACCAACATTTAGTCGTGTATTGTTTTTTGATAACAAAATAGAAAATTTCGGTCCTCATTTATTTTATTCAAATCCATTACTATTCAAACCCAAAGGTTTTTATTTTATTTTTGTGTTGTAATAGAGAACACCTAATTTCCTATGAGACAGGCGTCTTAAATATCTACAGTCTTTATTTTGATACGGTAAAAAAATATTTGGGAAATTATTAAAAAGATTGATGGAGTCTTTTTTTTAAAGTTTAATAAACTATGTCTATTCAGTGGTATGGTTTATGTGATATTTTTTTTCACTTGCCTAAATATAATATAAACAAATTGATATTCTAGCTAGGTGTAAAATAAAATAAAAAAATGATTAGATCTTAAAATGGTGAAAATTTGCCGATACAATCACAACCGTCCACTATCATAGGCTGATTTTAATTCCAGTTGGCTAGTATAGTTTTATAATGTTAGGGTATTTAATTTATTAGTACACGGTATGTATGTCATGGTACATACCGTGTAAGCCTTTCAAGAAAGACAGCAAGACAGTTGTGGACATTTTTTTGACGCCAAATCATAGACAATCACTAGTGAACAAATAGACAACTATTATTAAAAGAAACAATTCTGTAAGAAATCGAGCTGGTTATATCCATGAATATTTATTCCTTAAATATTCATAAAATGTGTATATGGTATCTTTTCCCACGGGGTGTTTGCTTAATAAAGATTTGAAATCCATATGAGGATAAATTTTGTATATCCTCCGGGACATTACTGAACATGCGCACACAGAGCCCTCTAAATGAATTCGTGACCTTTTGTGGTCGAGTGACGTGTAAAAACAATTTCTTTCTGTTTCTACTATTGAAAACATTTCTATAGCTATTTTTTTTGAATATTTTTCTTTTTATATATTTATCAAAAAGAATATTTGGAATTGTAGGAATTAATGCTTGCGACTTAAAAAGCTTTATTAATAAAATAAGTGTTAAAACAATACAAAAACAAATCCGTGTTAAGTAAACAGTTTTTAAGTAAAACAAAATATAAGGAAATTAATTATTCATCAAGCAATTTTCGTGAGTTATTTTAATTTGAATTTGAAATATGGGTGAAAAAGTTTATTCGTATTTTATAAGCAAACTTAAAATCTCTTTGGTTGTGCTGTTTGTATCTGGCTGATGTTAATACCCTTAAATAGATGGTATATAAAAAAAAGAACAAAAAGTAAAAAAGGTATCCCACCATTTTGATATTGTTTTTCTGTTCATGAAAATGAGTGAATTTAACGTAGAAATTCGATACATTGTGAAGTTTTATCGCAAAAAAGGAAAAATGCTATACAAGCCGCGAAATAAATTTGTAACACTTATAGACCTAAAAAACTGTTTCCCAAACTGTTTTCCTATATACACATATACTTAAGTACCATTGGAAGTTTAAAAAGCGCTTTACTACGTTTGTTAATTCCTGGTTGAGTAAGTGATTGTCCTTTTGCGAGAACCTAACAGAAAAAACCTATTCATTGTTCACTGCTGCTCCTGGATTTAGAAAACTCTATTTTAATTAGTTGTTCATTGTTTTATATACACCCAGCTGATATTGCGACTCCCATTCTCGGCTCAACTATTGTTGTACTTACTACATTTAGACTGCTTTATCCGGGTAAATATAATATACTACTTACTAAAAAGTTTTTTAAATTTGTAGCTCATTTGTCATATAACATTGTAAAAATACGGTCGCTATGTTAGCAATCGTTTAGCTGTTGGCTCCTATTTCTACAAGAAGGCTTATAGGTTTCAAGATTGTGGTCTGAGAACTAGCGAACTTTTGGTGAAAAATAAATGGTGAGAGAGTGAATGAGTTATTTTTGATTGATCATATTATTTTATGACTTATTGATTATAAATAAATAATCTTTATGGTTGTATCGAGTAAGAAAGAAGTTATAAAACGTCATTAACTAGGTCAAAATGATTACAATTTACGAATTTGTGTAGCTGAATTCATAGCAATGGTCAATGATTCAATAATATTGGTTCTTGTCTGGTCTAGTCAAATAGTCGTGGTTGTCCTTTCCGGAAATATACGATTTCCTATCACTTATAGTTTTGATTTTCCTTGTTGTAGGTAAAATAACAAAAGGGTCGACCTTTTACCTCCTGGGATTCAGATGCAAATGGTAGCTTAAGCAATAACTATCAATATGTCAAAATATGAAATATGATGGTAACATTGAAGTAGGAAATATCTAAAAAATGCTGAATGGCCATATAATCCATTTAAATTGTATTTTTTGTTTATCTTATATTTCCCTTAGTCGGTGTGATTTATATGTGTACCGGTACTAAATTAAAGATTTTTGGTTACTGAGAGTATTTAAGCTAAGCCGCGGACAGACAAATAGACAGGTAGGTGAACGGGCATGAAGAAACTGTAAGGGTTCCTTATTGATTTAGAAACCCTGAAATTCAACAAAAAAAATATTACTAAAATTAGTAAATACAGATTTACTACATCACTAATGCTACCCCAAAAATTCGGACATGAAAAACATTCTTGCCCTCAAACTCCAGTTTCATGACTGAAAGATTGCCGGCGTATGGAGTGTACGCGTGAGTTGCATTCGCAAAGGGAGTAATTTAAATACGCGATTCCATTTACATTGCTGCGTTTGCGTAGCACTAGAGATGTCGTGCTCTACGAAGCGTACAAATGCAATTTAATGCTTATTTTGACAACCTTTGCTATGCTTTCGCATCAGAATGCGAAATGTTTTGACTTTGATTATCGATCCGGCTAGATATTTTTCATAGATTTTTCTAGGGTATCGTCACAATTCGAGTGTTCATATTGTGTCTGTCTATTTATCGTTGTATAAGTGGCCGTGAAACAAAAAAAATAACGGTAAAACGTAACCTTTTAAAAGTTTTGAAATTTCGAAAATAACTAAATATGCAATTGTTTACACACGCTTATTGATTTTAGTCCAAATCGACTAAATATTAAGACTTGAATTTGCATATATAACTTATAGGAGCACAAGTACCCGGAATAATCAGACAGATAATATAATTAAACACTGAGGGAAGTAGATAGAGTTTATACGAATTTTCAATATGAATTATAACGGAAATAATGCCATGAGTAATGTATATGACTACTAACTCTTAGAAATATTAAAAAAAATTGCAATCAGGTCACCCGTATCACGTATTGTTTTTGGAAAATATTAGTCAAAATCGATACGAGGAAATTATGTGGTCTGAAAGATGATGTGGTGACTAGAGTGGAAAAGGGTACGCTTAGGCCGTTCGGCCGTCTGCGAAGGGCGAAGGAAAATAGATGAACGACGAGAATATGTGGAGTACATGAGTGTGAGGATCGGCAGCGAGTGTCCTGGAAAAATCGGTATCGATCTCTATTACGACGAGCGATTGAGCAACGAGCTTTTAAGTCAAAATTAAACCAATTCTAGTGCGAAAGGTTTAAGTTCGAACTATTTCAATTTAAAATACACGGATTGTGGAAATGTATTACTCAGCAGTGCTGTGATAGGTAACTGACGCAATCAACTTACTACTCGTATTAAGAAAGCCAAAGTTTAAATATCCGACAACAGCAAACGATGCAAAGATTTGCCGGTGGTGACTTAAATGCTGTGTACGACATGGTTGCGGGCGACAAAAGGTAGATTTGATGTCACCATCTCGAAACCAAAGGACAGTCTGCTCAAAGGATGTTTTCTTTTTGAGTAGTTGCTTAATGAAATAAAACGAGGTTGAAGCGTTGGAAAAAAAGGACGCTTCTTATTTCGGAATGATAGGTCCTCAAGCAAAAATTGTTTCTGAAGATAAAAAAAAAAACAGACAATGCAGACTGGTACACTAACAATTGTTTGCCTCTTGTTTTGGAAAAAGTTCGGGAAAAAAGACCTGGCAGTAGCATTCTCTCTCTCATCATGACAACGATTCGCCACATACAACTAGACAGACAACTAACAATTCGGAGACATAAGGTACAGAAATACTGGATTACCCGCCTTACATACCCTACGTTGTACCATGCCATTTTCATTAATTTCATTTCCTATCACTCATTCATTCATGTCGTTTGTTGAAATTGAAAACACTGAGTGTGAATAATGAAACGTAGAATAACTTTTGAACCTATATTATAATAAATAAACCCTATAATTATCCAAGTCCTGACACATGTTGATTTTATTTTCCTTCGCTTAAATTATCAGATCCTTCTCGCAATACATTACTTACTGTACTACTTTTACCCATATTCGCGTGTCAAATGAAACTGTAAACATTTAAAGTCGCAACATTTTCTTACTTTTTAATTGCATAGAAGGTACAATGTGGCTTTTGATCAGGATTCTCATGTGAAATTATAACGACAAATTTCAATAGGTTGCCGTTGGCAACCGACGGGTACCATTCCAAGTTCTATTCCTTGTAGTCATTCCACGATAGTTAACAGGGTTTTATAAGCGGAAAATTGCAAGAACCGGGGAATAGCAAAATTTTTCTACGGAGCGGGCATGCAGCTGGGCGTGCGCTCGCCGAGTTTTATGCGGGACCTCTCTCATTGTAATAATATGGGATTTTCTCGTTACGGTTTCTCTACAGTAAAATAAATGTTTATTTTTTTATTCTCTCTCTACATTTTAATTAAACGGTTTCAATACAACATAAAAACGTCATTGTCTAAATATTATTGTTACTATTTAAATAAAAAAAAAATTAATGTGATTTTGTTAGTACTATAAATTCGGTCTATTTCCAGAAGTGTAGTTATAGACTACAGATTTTCGCATGGTACGACTTTTGCATATCTCTTTTATTTCATTGATATCCGTCGATTGTTATCATGTAACCTTGTCGGTTTCGGGTGCTTAAAATTTGTCTTTTTTTTTAATATAATAGTATGATACCACCAATTTGGTCTGCATAAGATTAATTAAGGCTATTTTTGGTTTTAAAATACATTAATTATGTATTAGTTTTAAGCTGTTAGTTATTGCTTTTTTAGTACAGTTTTTAACCTATCATTATTAGAAATACATTTTCCTCAATATCTAGAGTATTGTATTCAGAAAATATATCTAAGAGCATTCAGAAAGTATATCTAAGAGTATTCAGACAGTATATTACTTTTCTTCCAATACAAAATAGTACAATAACCTTACCATATACAAATGATTCGTTGCCAGATGAAGAATTTTCTGCAGAGTTTTCACACTGCATATCGAATCAAATAACATTTAAAAAGTCTATTCCAAACAAGTACCTTTAAAACTACAGTCTGCGTGGTTATTTACTTGTGATCTAGAATTTATTGGAATTTATATAACATTTGTCCTTAGCAAACACATGTCTTAAAACGCAACTCTTAATCGAATAGCGAGTTATAACTAATATGCTTCAGTAGTTGCGGAAAATTGGATGTCATGTAAAGTTGTCTACCGCTTGATTTCTAAATCTCTTCAAATTCATTCTCAAAATATTTATATCTTAAAATCAGCACTTTTGTTTAAGTAACCAGCTCTAGTAAGTGTAAAGAAATTTGTAACGGTTTACGAGTATTTGGGGCAGTTTCCCCACATTTCAGCACTTTCATTTCCGTTTTTTATTAAAAATAGAGTATTTTTTAAAATCTTAGAATAACTTTTGATTTGAAGATATACACACAAGCTCTGCCCTTGTGAGTATTATTAATTATTACGCCTTGATCACGACAACTTCTTCGTCGCTATTCTGCGTACAAATTCATCGAAAAATTTGTTTTTGGAAGGGTCTATATTTTTATACCCTTTCGGTTTGTTCAAAACGGGATTTCAAAGACATCGAAAATACGAAACTTTTGACCTAATTATAATTTATTTGCCCCAGTAGACGTTAAGATATCAGCATTGAAAATATTTTTTCGATCACCTCAGTATAGGGGTCTCATTTTCAGTAAAAGTGGAAAATGTTAAAAAATAATAGTAATTTTATGAGAAAATCGAGAAAAGTCACTAAAATTGAGTTTCTAAAAGGCACTTTAAAAATATTGAGATGTATCTCTTTTTAATTTTTATATTGACTCAATATCTGGAGAACAATAAACATTTTTGGAATCATGATTTTTTTTAATTGGTCGCTTTACAACTTATGACTTGCTTGCATCGAATGTTAACGGAAGTCCTGATATCGGTTTATAATGACAATAAACATATGTGCCTTTTGTTCACTTTAAGTTCATTTTAAGTATACCTGCAGGTCGTGTAGAGCACGAGATCTGTGAATTTTTTACGTTTCGTTGTTTGTAGATCGATGCATATTTTTTGGATTTCTTCTTAGTGATTATTATTTCATTTATTTGTTTTACGTAAATAAGTAAAATAATAAAGCTCACAAGGAAGTTAAAAGGAGGGTTGCACCAAAAAATTAAAAATTGATTGTCTGTAAAGTCAGCTTACAAGCGATAATTTTACGTGATAACGTCATAAGAAAACATTCATGAAAAATTTCATACTTTTATGTATTGAATTGAATTATTATCACTTATCGCAATTGTTGGTTGTAATAAACAACGAAAACCACATTAACTTTTCACTTCACTTTATAAATAGTTGACAAAACAGTTTATGTGAAGGTTGTGTGCGGCCGCTGTCTCTCTTGTACTCGGACACATCGGCCGATGGAGTGGAAGAGAGAGATCGTTCTTTCCGCGCTCTCGCTCGCACGCTCGGCTCAAGAAGAACGCGACAATGAGTCATACTTTTTCGTGCGTGCAGCCGGCGTTCATCGATTTTTAGGACGTTATCACGTCAAAAAAAAAATTGTTAAAAATATTAACCGTAAGATTTGACAAATTTTTCATGCATTACCTGTCAAAGCATATGTTTAATTTTTCACTCAGCGTTTCATTTCTTGGCTACGATTCCATGTAGTTGTTTATATGTTAATAATTTGAATTTCAAAATTAACTGTATTTGAGAACTCAAGTCCTTGTTTCGGCTAGTCATATTGGTATTTAAGATATGTGATGACGGACCGGGCGCACGCGTACAGTCCGCTTCACGGCTCGTTTTTTGTTTTTGCTGATCGGTTGACTACGAGTATTCGCAGGAGCGGCGCCTCGCCAACTTAGGTCGTAGAAATAATACCTCTGAACACTAGGTTTACATAGAGGTGCAGAGCTTCACTTCCGATATGTCGACAGGTGTGTTATGTAGTAGTATAGTAGACTGGGTACAGTACTGGGGTAGTGGGGTACTATTTCTTACAATTTCCGGATTCGAATTTAGACCATTTGAATCGAAGCGGTTCGGATCTTAAAATCTGTCCTCGATCGGAAGCCGTACCGTCGAGACAGTTATGCTATTTTCTGATATCGATTTCGGGCCACGATAATCCTTCAGAGGGCCAGTCACGTGATTGGCGCTCTGAAGGATTATCCTGCTACTAAAGTGCATACGTGTTCGAAGCATTTCAGAAGTAAAACTCATTCAAACTCATATCTTCATTTACAAATAAAAATATGTACAAAATCTATCTTATTATGCATATTTCACTATAAATCACACCGAAAAAGCGATGTTTTCATTATACGACTTCCGAGTTTGTAACTCGTCTATACAAACCATATAACAAAAAAATAAAATAATGAATTTGTTCACGCCGTATGTACGTCGGGGTGCGCAGGAACGTTTTCGTCGCTAACATATGTTGTGTATTCTCATTGAGATGTAGATAAGATTCTTTATTTTTTACATTAATTCCATTGACTCTACTTTCAATTTTGTTGTCAATCCTTATCCTGATGTCGGTTTTGGCATCGCTCTTTGTTTCGACTTCAATACTGATCTTAGTCAATTTCGATTCCCGATTTAGGTTCCAGTTGCTATTAACGTATATGAGAACAAGCAAAATCCCACTCTAATTTCTAATTTTGTATTCGCTCTTAATTCTGATTTTGGTTTCATTATCTGCTTCAATTCCGATCTCACTCTCGTTTTTAAGGCTTTATAATGTATGATTTACGTTTTAATTTTACAAAATATTTGCATGCATTTAAGGTTAAAGGAAAACAAATAAACGGACATCGTCTTGCATTCGTACATTTTTGTTAGAAGGCTATATATACAACGCAGTGTAAGTGTTTATTAGGTTGATTGATGATTACAATTTTTGTAAAAAAGCCTTTTGTACTTATGGATGAATTGCATCCAATGGAAAAAACGCAAATCATACATGTAAGTTTTGACAGATTGTTCATATATTATCTGTAAAATCTTCCGGCTAATTTAGGAATTCTCATTTTTATCCTTTGGTATTGATTATCGTCATTATCATTCATTTCCTTGAAAGTTCAAAAGTACCTACTCAAAGAAAAATCATTGCTTATTTATGCGAATAAAAACGCGACACTACGTGGGTTTAATATGTTTGTTTTAGTCGATCAGGTAATTAATCGTCGATATACTTAAGTAACTAGCTAAGTAGCCAAGTTTCAAGTCGTAATTTGACTAGTTGAGACCAGCATCTGAATATGGACGCATCCGAACATGGACGCATCCGAACATGAACGCATCCGAAGCGAAGACTTAGTAAAAATGAAAAGCTTTTTAATATCCGTCGACGTCTAAAACGACGTCACCGCTCGCAGCGTAAAGACGGCGGATGACGTCCGATGAGAGAGCGCCACCAAATCCGCCGTGACGTGGCGCGTGTTGTTGTCAGATCAAAAGAAGTAATCCGAGGTGGAGTCGCGCTTGAGGTTATCTGCGTTCGTATTTTACGAGGATCGTGTCCCGTTACGTGCATGCTACGGAATCGCGCTCTGCGGAGGGGGCGAAAGGGAGGATATAGGGTTAGTGAATGAGCGTTTGAATGTGGGTTCATCAAAAATTACATGAAAAAATATCGGGATTAGGAACGCGATTATAGAGTATAGAATACTTTACGCCTGTAGAAAAATGGATGTCGTAGAATTAGCCTGTGCCTGGTTACTTTATCGTCGTTACAACCGATGGCGACAATGACAAACAGAATTTCGAACACATCCTATTTTACTAGTATCAGACTCATGGGATGCTTGTGACATTATATTAAACTTCGTCTAAACCAAACTAAACCCAACGTCTAGTGTATGCTGCTTGTAATCTTTTTTGGCTATTGGGCTTGGTGATTTTCAGTTTGTCACATATGTGAGACAGTTGATGAACGCAGAACACGTCTTGTATATGACATCACACGTGTCTGATCGACGGGGTGTTAGTTTGTACAAAACCCGGAATATAAGTTTATCACGCACACACGCTCACACTGGCACGGGTGCACACGCGCACGGGCTCTCAGGCGCATACGCGTATTTAAATGGATATCGGAAAAGCGGCCCCTCCGGGCGTGGATATTTTTATACTTAAAAGGAGCGTGTCTACATTGTAAGCTGTGTAACCTAGATTAAGTTAATAGTAATAAATTTTTTTTTATTATCATAGAGTAGATGAGTGACAATGAAAATATTGTAATTGTTCGTGAAATATGTAAGCCAACTAGATCTATAACAAAATTTGAAAAACAAAATTAAAATCAACAAATCGATTAAAAAATTATCTTTCATCTCTTTCTTCTCAAATGGAGTTTAATATATATTATGCGAGGGTCTATGAAGGTGTGACGGCGCACAGGTAATTTGGTTTTTACTCTGCCTATCCAACTGGTAGTTAAAAATCTTCATGTCATGGTTATTATAGTAGTAATATGATAAATAGTTTAATTACACTTTACTTTAAATAAAAAAAAATTGAATGTTATATAAAAAAAAAATGTGTTTATCAGCTTCGACGTTCCACTTATTACTCCACTGGTCTTTTGATAACAAATTATTTTGTCCTGTGTTATGCTATATATATATATTTCCAATTGCATGAACTTTATGAAAACTATTTTCTAAATAAAACATGTACCATAATTATTTCAAAATCTTAGTTAAGGTGTTTTTATTGGTTTTTAGTGATAGGGAGGACTAGAGACTAGCAGATTTTTGCTAGTAGGACAAAACTCAAGATTTGTAGACATAACTCATAAAGGTGCTTGAAAATCGTAAGATCAAGTTTCAAATTGAACAATTGTCAATAACGCATCATGATAGGTGTTACATTAAAGGACTGCATGAGAGCAGACAGTATACGATCTATAACTAAGGAGGATGATATAATAACGATAGGGAGAAAGCTAGAATGGAGGTGGACAGGACACATGACAAGAAGCAGTAGAACCAAATGGACAATACTTGTAACAGAATGGCATCCACGCGAAAAGAAAAGAAGAACAGGCAAACAGGCAAGAAGATGGATAGATGACTTTAGAAAAGTGGAAGGTATTACTTGGATAAGGAAAACTAGAGACAGAAAAACAGAAAAAAATGGAAGCAGTTAGAAAAGGCCTGTGTGTCACAGGACACTCTGATCACTACACCGGGCAACTAGACGTATTAGTAATTTTTTTTTTTCTGTATTAGATTCTTTATACTATGTTTAGTTTTTAGCAATGAAGGCTTTAAAAAAAAAGTACATGTCATATACCCCAAAGGCTTTACTTTTATCTACGTTAAAAATAAAATATCTATAAATCAGTAATGGGAGCATAATACATGGATTAAGTATGGAATTTATTACGCGGAGGCACAACACAACGAATTCACGTTTTGTTAGCACTCGATTTCGCCCCTCATCTAATTTGCCTACCGCAAGCTTTATATGAAAATCGATTCTTAAGGAGTAAACTTCAAAAAAACTACTCTGTAATTACGAACATACTGTAGTTTTTTATTAAAAATAAATTCGATTATTATGTTTTTTATTTGGGAGATGAATACCCAAAACTTTTTAGTATTTTGTACGGCAAGTGTATAATGCTCCATAATTCTGATGTATGAAAACGCACAAAAGTTATTTGAAAATGAACACAGACAGCGGAAAAAAATTAAAAAAATATAAAATATCAGTTGCGTCATAGGTTTACGGTACGGTATATCTCGTCTGCTAAGGAAATATAAAGTAAATCCTCTTCCGTGCCGTTTTCTTGTAATGCAATAACCTATAAATAATTTGCCCTTCCGAGTCGAGCATCGCATCGCCGTGCGCCCGACAACGGCTCGTAAATATTCGCTAATACAGGCAAATCTATCCGCGTGCTGGTCGTGTCTTCGATCGCTAACTCGTGAAAAAGAATCGGGTCGTTTGAAGTTTCACGCCCTTCGGGTGTTGTCAAGGGCTACTAGGGGAGCGGTAGAAATTTTCTGGCGAACGATCATCGAGGAAATGATTAGGCCAAGGTGGATATAGCATTTGAAATTCCAACTCAAACATTTCTTTCATTAAAAGTTCGTATTTAACTCCCGATGTACGTAATTACAATGTGAATTTAATATCCAGGCTGTTACCGCTCGTTCGGAAGGCAGTTTTCTCTCAAGAAGAACGAGCAAGAAACCAAAAAATATTGCTGTTAACTAGTGTTACAGAAATAAACATCCGTATAAGAAATTGAGCCCGTTGTGTCCGTGGATATTAGTTTTTGAAACAATCGAAAATTTTATACCCTTTTTTTTTACAATTACTTGTTTCATCATAAACTTATTTAAGGGTAAGTTTTGAATATCTACAGGGACCATATTGAATATGCGCGCACAGAGGCCCAAATAGGGGTAGGGTATTTATAAACTACATAGATAGATATATAAAACACAGTTTATTTTATTTGTAGTACCGAGTATATGTAGTTAACTATTTTGTTTAAAAATTTCAATTTTTTTTATATTAATTTCCCTATATCAACTATATTTCACATATTTGGATCTGCTGCCACAAACATAAAGAAGAATATTTAATTTAGCACTATAAAATTATTTTTATAAAACGAAAGTCCGCGAACTTAATTTGATCATTCCCACGCAGAACAATCAACTATATACATGAATTCCAATACACCTCATCGTATAAAGTTATACAAGGAGAAGTTAAATTGAAGCGACCGCCCTTGCATTAATATATGTATTTAAATTATTAAACGTAAGATTACAACGCACATGGGACCCGATTTACTTAAATCTAAAATGTTCATTATGAAGATATTAATTAAGCTATAGAATTTTAATAAGCATAAATTCATTAATCTTAGTTCTAATTACATCTGCCTTTATATCGTGAAAGTTTCGCTCGGTAGAACGTAAATAAATACAAAATGGGCAAATAGAATTTGAAATTTACAATACTGAGAAGAGATTGGAAAACGTTAATAATTCAGTAGATAGTCAAATTTATTTACATGCGATATAGCAAAATTTCGCCTTATCTAGTAGCGCTTGTAAAAGGCTGGTCGACCGCAAAAACAATGATTTATACGGAAAGGGAAAAATTTTTCCCGCAAAAAAAAAGATCCATCGAAGGGCGAGGGCCGAGCGATTTTCCGTCGCCCGCTGGCTAGTTTGTCGCATAAACATCGCCGGATAATGATTTGTGTTTGTTTTTGTGTCGATGCAGATATTTATTGCAGCTGTCATTTTTCTCGGGAATCACTTAATGTTATGTTAGAGCAATCTTCAAATGACTCGATTCAGGGAAATATAACAAATTAGTTTTGATATAATAACCGTTGATAGAAAATAAACAACGGTAAACAACAGATTCGTGTATCGATTGCTCCGTAGATACAATATTTAAATTTTCCTACAAAGTTCATATTCAAGTGAAACTGTTATTTATTGTTAATCCTGTAATATTGAATTGACCGAGCTACATGGTAGGCGGAGTGGGGGGTGTTAGGTTTTATTTTCGTTACGGAATTTCTTGATTCGGTCGCCGCGCTCAAAGCCCGCGATTAAAGCTATACAATAGCTTAAAAATATCTTTTTTAAATGTACCTTCTTATTGATTTAAAAGTGAAATGTTAAACAAATCAAATAATTACTACTTTAAAAAATAGTTACTATATACAAATAATGTAGATTTACTTGTATCGGGGCATATTTCTTTGAAATTTTTCACAACTGAAAAGAGAATTTGCTTTTGTTCTTCGCATGTAGTAATTAATTCGTTACACTCTTCAGTGATTATCACGCCTCGGTCTATCATTGAGCGTACAGTTTTTCCGGTATCCATGTAATCTTCATTAACTTCCGAAAGACGAGCTTCTCTTATTTTTCTCCATTATTCTCTTATAGTTTATAAACGTAGGGAAAAATTCCAAGAATTTGAAAAAATATTAGTATGTTTCTGAAAACAAAGGTCTCAATGTGTATTTCAGAAATATGATTGACATCTAAGTTGATTCGTTTGATACTGTTATTTGAACCCTTTTCATTTTGTGCTATAACTACTTTTTGTTTTGTTTTAAAGGAAGTTTTCGTCTTTGAAAAATGTGAGTGCCATAAGTTCTTCGGAAAGGTATCACAAATCTAAGAACTTATTGAGGGCTTTTTTTTCAAATATCTCCAGTGTCTATATTCTGGCATCTCTACAGCTTTTTAAAAAGCTGTAGGTCGTTCCTTGGTGGTCAAATTGCGGCAGAAGCTTGAAACCAGTATCTGTTATAAATTACATTGATAAAAATACTAATTGTAGTAACAGTTGCAAGTTCTCGTTTTGACTATTTGTATTAGTCTTTAAAAATGAAAAAAGTTCTAGAGAATAGTGCCTTAGCCATTAATCGGGCACCATGTAGACCTGCTGGACTCTCCAATATTATTATTGGGAGCTTTAATAATTCTTGTAGAAAATCTCGTGGTCTAAATGGTTCCTCACCGAATAAAATCGTGCTACTTGCTATATTTTGCTATACATTTTAAAGCCTCTAGGTGTTTATCACACACACGCACACACACACACACACACACACACACACACACACACACACACACACACACACACACACACACTATATATATTACGAACAGTGTGTGTACATTCTAGCAAATCGCGCGCATGCGGTAGGTGCTGGTTTTGCTTGCGCAGAGATGCCACTCAAGCTACAGATTGTGAATGATGAGCAGAGGGTGCGAAGAATCACGCGATATGCCGTGCGACAGGCTTGTGGTTTGAATAATATGTTTAAATTTATTTAAATCCAATTTAAATGTAACAGTATATTTAATTTTTGTTGAAGGTAACCACTTTATAATTTTTCCAAACTTTGAGTTGCAGTAGCGAGCCCTTCAACTCGATCTAAAAAATTAAAAAAGACACAGGTTCCTGTTTTATGTGATAGAAGTGAATGGCATTGCGACGCGGTTATTTTTGAAATGTCAAACGGTTTAGTTGGTCTGATAGCCGAAAAGAATTTGTGTCTCTTGAAAGACGCGATTTTACACAGAAATAAAAAACAAATTCTTTTGAAACTCTAACGATGTCACATAGCGGCATCTCGGTAATTTTTAGGATATTTGCTTTGCTTGCGTAAATTTATGAGGTTTTGCATTGTTGGTACTTCAAAATAATAGGGGGAGGTGGCGTTATCCAATTGTCTGAATACGAACTCATTGTCTTATTTACGTTATATTAAATGTAATTAAAATATACTTAAGATAATTTGGAACGGGTGGTGATGTTTATCTTGAAAACAATAGTTTCATTGCAAGGCGCATTTCAAGTGTAATCTCTATTGCCTACGAAATAAAGCCACTTTTGATTTGATTTGATTCAGTTTTTATGCATAGTATGTTGTATGTAGTATTTTTCAGAGTAAAGCGATCAATTGCATCAGTACGGCTCCCAAATGAAAATTCTCGACATACAATACGACATACGCAATATAGTATGGAAGAAAATTAAAATACGATTTCACTATGGTGAAACTGGGCCTGACTTCGAACACTTGCAACTAATGATAGGTGAAATGTACAGTGACAACCAAAATGAAGTGTTGAACTAAGTGCATTCATGATTATGTTTATTTATTTATATGTATGAATAATTGCAAAATTATTTATATAAAATACGAAGTCACAAAAATAAAGTCGACCGAAGCTCGGTCACCCAGGTATTTCATGTCAAAGACAAATATATTACCTGTTTGGTACGTACAGTAAATTCTCACTATTTTCTGTATAAAATGTACTTGATTTTAGTTTCAAAGTTAAAAGAACGGAGATGCATGTAATAATAAACATATTTCCTTTTTTCGCAAACTAAAAAAATTTTTTCGCATTCACATTTGTTTTTGTCCTACAGTAAATATCAAATTGTTCAATTTATTCAAATTATTTTAGGTTAACAGTAAAATGTCAAAATTATATTTTAGTAAATTCGAGAATGTAGATTAAGGTTCTTAATAATGAAAAAAAATCGTTATCGAAAAAAAGGAAGCCTTTTTAATTTACACGAAATATATTTTTATCAAATAAATTACACCACATTATGAAACAATGAAAAAGAGACTCAAATTATTTTCTTGAAAATAGACAAAAGAGGCTTTAGTTTCACCATTCGTAGAGATTTATAGTTATTAAGAAAAACATTGCTAACTTCTAGAATTTTACAGAAAATACAGCAGATAGACATAGCCGAGTCTATTCATAAGAAAAGTTCTTGAATATTCATCGATAACATAGCCTAAGAAAAATATTGAAAGTCTGGCGAATTAAAAATAAATGAAAAAAGAAGAAATTCGTATTCTAATACATTATTTTAAGTAAATCACAAGGAAGAAACTTTTACACATTTTTTTGGGAATTTTCGTATCGATGATTAAATAAAAAAAAGACTCAAATTTAGTTACAACATAGTACAAAATCACATACGGATAATAAATTATTCATGAAAAATGATTGTATCCACAAACATATTTTTAGATATCACTGTAATGGAGTCTTGTAATTTAAATGTTTGCATAAACATGAGAGACGTAACAAGAAGAAACGAAGTTCTTCTGAATGTACATTTAGAAAAAATATTTTTTGAAAGAAAAATTTCAATGATGATGAAGATGATGGTGTTGAATCGGTTTGATGATGCGATAGGGCATCCATCACTGATCAGCCTGTCAATTTGAAGATATGCAAACTTTAACGTCACTACAACCGATTTGATGAATCCTTTGTTTTATGACGCAATATAAAGATGGCCATGTATGTAAGAGCGTTTTATATTTTAACTTTTTGGCTTATCAAAAAAATAATTTTAATTCAATATTCACGTCTACTCAGCTTTTACTTAACCAACTTTCAGAGCGTTCGTCCCCTTGCTGTTCACATCTAATATGCAGTTTAACCACCTAACCGCGCGAACTTTCTCGAAGGCCGTTGACCACGTATCGCCGCTACGTGAACGGTCAACCGCCGTCATACGACGCTTTAATCAGTTACGCCGACTATCAGTTTGAAAACGCAATTTCTCGTTTTAGAGCCATTAAATCCGTTTCCGCGCGCGAGTCGCAAGTGCGACGCGAAGAGTCAAACAACAAAACCCATTAACGGCGCGGGTACACGGCGCCGTCTAATGGCTTTATTATGCCGGGGACGGCGCTATCGCAGTGCGTATTTCACGCCGAGAAACGAAACTAACGATCGTTTAATAACTGATGCAGCTCGCGGGGAAACGTTGAAGAATCCCTTAAAAGGTATCAGCGGCCCGTCAGGTAGGGAGATAACGAGAAGTTTTTGGCGAGCCGAATCTGCACAGACTTGATTATTTTATACCCATGATAGATCGATTGGATCGACAAACATATCTCTATAGTTAAGCGTATGACGTACATCTGTGGCCTAGTAAGTGTGATGCGACTTTATTGCTTTTCATCAGGGAGGTTGCAAGGGATAGTGAATTCCTGTTTCAGGTCATGTCTCTTAGTAAGATGTTGTGCAAATATTCATAGCGTTCGCGAATAGGAAACAAAAAGTGTACTATTTCTAAAAAAAAGGCTTTTAATAAAAGCGTACTTCAAAGGGTTGAAAGTAAACGGTGTCCCATTCCCCCTCTACTTCTTCCATTAAATATCCTATTTCCTCACAAGAGGTTAGAAACGTACTGATGTCTCCTCTGTGGTTGTGAGTGTCCATGGGCGACGGTGATCGGTGCTTTCTGATGGCTCGCCTGCTCGTTTACCCCTCGACTATGTTATATAAAAAAAACTAATTTTAATAAAAAGCAGTTTCGGAGCTACATGCGCCTCTAGCGAATTACACTATTTGAATGGATTTTAATATGCGTAGTACCAGTAGCCGTCGGCCATCTTATGTCAATGGTAGCTCCGTCCAGCTAGAGTTCGACTTACCCAGATTCAGAACAGCTCACTGACGTATCGTCTGTTGACCGCACCGGCTATGATTTTGCGGCCGATTGCGTCATTGGGAAAGTTTTACATGCCAGCAAGCTCGAGTAGTAGTCATTCACAAATACGTAATGCAAATGTAATTGAAGTCTGATGCTTTCTCTTTTTGCCCGCTGTCTTTAGATCTTGCCCATCATGGCGGCGAATAAAACTCGGCGAAAGATCAAATGCAGCAGCCTCATTTCCAAACAGCTGATTTACGTCGGTACGAGGTTACTTGTGAAGCTTTTAAAGGAGCTACACCCATTACGTTTTCAAATTTAATAGTATATATCTTTCATTCTGCCCGGATCGAGCCGGTTCGGGTATAATAAATTTTCAGGAGAGTTCATTTCTACTAAATCAGAATTTATTCACTCGAAGAAATCTTTACTTCTACTTTTACGGCGAGCCCGTCGTAAAATGGGATTTTATTGTTTTTGAGCACAATATTAATTTTTTTTTTCGGATAGGAAACGAACGGTTTATCTTTACAGAGAAATTAAATTCATTTTATTTTCAATCTGAAAGAATCCGAACGGCCCCATAAAATTGATCGGCATGGCGTTAATATCGAATCCCATTGCTCAAGTCGAGTTATTCAATGCATTTGATTTTATTAATGTTTTTAAAATTTATGTGCTCGCAATCGAAGGGATCCATTAACTGGATCTGGATACGGGATAACTGGATAACATTATTAATTATGCATTGGAATAGGAGTACTGTATCCACTGTCGACTGAAGTCTAGGCGTGTTAGGTGAATTTAATATTTCTTTTTTTTTATAAGCTTATTATGCGCACTTGATTTTCGGATGACCTTGTATTACGATTGTTGAGATTGTTTATGCTTTAAAAATAATGACAAATAAAAAAGCTATGTATTGATATTAATTAAAAAAAGGTCTCAACGTTAGTATAATTAAACGGTACGTAAACACCGTAATTAAATGCCAGACATTCAATTAATTTAACATTTAATTAAATGCCCAGCGTTCAAAAAAGGGTAAGAGTGCGAAATTAAAAATTAAACCAATAACATATGATTAAGGGCTTCCTATGACAGCCGCAAAAGGTTATTGCCCGTTCACCTGCCCCCGTGACCCGGCCCTTAAAAAACGACAGGATTAAATGTCCCTCAGACAAATTGGGCTATCAGGGCGGTACTTTAGACATTACGAAAATAAACACACCATCTATTTAACGTTCAATTGCCTGTTGTTTCTCGAGCTTTTTTTTTGTCGTTGTGATAATTTTGTATTTCTTATGGTTAGATGTTTATAGAACCGATTACATAAAAAAATAAATAATCGATTTAATTGTGATAATATTTCTTTTAAGCTACATCAAAATTTGATTTGGACTTTTTTGTCAAAACAGTAAAACCGTTAGTTGTTCTGTACTTTCTTATATCACAGTTGTTTTATTCAGACAGTTCAAACGACATAAATACATAGTAAATTTTTTGAATATAACATAGTATACATAACGGTAAATGTGTACACCATTTTAGTCTCTAGTATATATTGGTTTTGCATTGGAATGTTAAGGATTACATAGAAGAAGCTTTTAATAGACACACATATACAGATGGTCTACTCAAATGTAAGCTCGTGTAGATTCCGTAGCCGTTTAAAAACTCAGCAAAAACTTTTTTCATTTTGGCCTCACAATAGTTAATTAATAAATCATTATAAATCACCTCGTTCATGAGGTGCAATAAACTATTTCATTTTCCAATTATCAATATAAGTTGTAATACTAGGTATATCAACACTTTACTAAGACAACATTCTGACACATGAAACGGAACCCTATATGGCCTACATGTATACCTACTGTTTGATATACGTGTGTGCTTTAGAACGCGTGATCGTCTAGTCAATTAATTTAGTAGAATTATGTAGCACGGAACAGTATGGCTTCGAATCGAGAACAGAAGTTCCATTCTTACAGGGTTCATGATCTGAACCTAGATTTTATCCGATTGTCGCGAAACTCCACGGGCTGATGTTTTGTTTCGTATGCTTTACACGTACTACGAAAAATAGAGCTGTTTGCTTTCTACCCGCGCTTACAGAGTCAGGGTGTTTTCCCACTCGTTTGGTACGCTATATCAAAGTCAGTCTGTCTAGCTAGACCGTTAGGTTTTAGAGCGACTACAGTCTAGTTCTCTGTTTCGTTTTGAGTCTAGGATCAAGTCAGCATATTTTTGCGCGGCCATGTAAATTGCATTGTTCCGCACAATAGAGCTCTCCAATCCGTAAGACGTAACAAATAAATTTTTATGTGTTCAATATCAATTATATGGAAAGAAAATATATAATTTCCTGAGTTTTCTAGAGTTTCGGTCACATTGAAAATGTATGTACAAAATAAAGTTGTATCCTCGATATTTCTCAAGCGTCGCAACCGCAGAATAAACGTCTTTAGCGCTAGGACTATTAAAGTAGAAGCTCAGTATGAGACTATCTATATTATAGTTAAATAAAACATTATATCATCAAAGTAGCGGTTGGCATCAACTCAGGTCTCAAATGAGACAAATAACATCAAATAAGATATCAGCCTCAATAAAATCAATCAAACCTACGATCAAATTTTCTAAGTGCGCTAGATCACTTCGATTCATTCGTACACGTATTAAAATGCTAGTTATATAAATTTCTTTAAGTAAATAAACTTCAAGTAAATTACACCTTAAAATTAATAACATATTTTACAAGAAACACAGTGAAATAAAATAATATGTAATTAAATTAAATTAAAGAAAATAAATAGAATTAAATGAAGTATATGCAGTAAAACTTAATAGTAAAGAATTTAGAATATAACTATTATTATCGTGCTGCGCAAGATTTCCTATATTTAAGCCGTAGCTGTTTTGAAAATTATTTATTACGTCACTTTATTATAATGTTTTATTTTTGCGTACTAGAACCACCTCTGGTAATAGGAGTTCAATTTACTATGAAGCTAGGAGTTTAACTTGATCTCCTTGCAGATGGGGCCTTGCTTGGGGACCCCTATAACCCACAACGGATAGTTCCGATGCCTACCAGACTTGCTCATCCATTTTAAATATGACATCACTGAGATAGATCACATGCAAAAAGGGGAAATTTAATATCTCGTCTAATAAACTTTATATCAAATTTAGGGACAGCTCCCAAGAGCTAGTTCTCATTCACGCACATGAACTACCAGTCTGAAAGATAACTATTTATTAGGAAATTTGCACACAGGAAAAAGAATATCAGAATAAATACTAATAGTGGGTCTTTCTTGTCGGGTTACCGTCCGTGACCTCTTCGCTGGGCTGCAGACTGCTCCTTCACTTAGCAGCTCGCTCGTCTCGATTCACTCGATTCGCGGTCGCGCGGAGCTCAGCGTCAATCGCCGCTTCTGGAGTGCAGCCCGACCTCGTTTCTCCCGGTTCGAAAACCGACTCGCCTTTTCTGTGTCCTAAAATTGACTGCCCTTACCCCGCGCGCCCAACGTCTGCGCATCATAACATCGCCCGGCCGCGGCAGTATTGTCTTCCCTTCAATTGTTTTCGTATAGACAAATGCCGCTTTTTCTCTTTTTTTTTTTCTAGAGAAGTGTCTCTCGCACGCAAGAAGACGCAAAAAGTGTGCACATAGCCATTTGTTATTAGATTCTTATAAAGAGTCATTTATAAAAAACTTAATTAAAACTTACAAAATAAATACATAACAATAGTAACCCAAATTCACGTCACGAATTGAAATAATCAATTTTGTTAAAATATCCGATTAAAATCACCTACCAAAGAATACAATAAATTAACCATCAACCATCAAACCTAAACAGTCAGATAAAGCGATAACTCGTATCTCACCTAATTAATCCTTACTAGTCCTTACTAATGTTATAAATGCGAAAGTAACTCTGTCTGTCTGTCGCTCTTTCACGCCTAAACTACAGAACTGATTGAAATGAAATTTGGTACACAGATAGTCTGAAACCTGAGGAAGGTCATAGGCTACTTTTTTTTCAAAATTCACCACCAAAGGGTTAATTGCGGGCGGGGTTGAAAGTTTGTATGGAAGAACTTAGACCGCATTAAAGATTTTTATGAAAATTGGTATGGAGGAAGCTGGTACTCTGTAAAGATATAAAAGATAATTTTCTCATAGATCCAGCCCCATGGGGGTCATTGGCACTCTAAAATGACACAAGGGCATGGGAGTAAAGAGTTAATTTGTATGGAAGAATTCAGATCTGCAAATAAGTACTTACCTACTTAACGAAAAGATCATTAAGTCGGTACCTAAATTTCATTACTTACATCGAAAATTATCTCTAACGCGATTTAATGTTCAAACTAAATTTGATTTAAGGGTATAATAACATGAAAATAACCTCCTCTATGTTTCGTCAGTTCAATAGGGTTACATAAATAATTGGTTAAGAGTGAAATAATTAAAATCGAGAAGTTCCTTCATTCACAGACAGTTCTCGATAAGTTTAATTTTCGTAACCATAATCTTTCCGAAAATATTTATTGTGTGTATAATAGAATATTCTACACAGTGTTTAAATAATACCTACATAATACACTACGCTATGACAAACCGACTAATAGGTACCGCAAGATTGTTGTAAGGGATTGAGGGGAAATGTTGTATGGAAGTATTGTCATTATTATATCTAGAAGTTTGAAACATATTTTTAATTTAGTAGGGGAAGAACAGCGCACTCAAAACTACCATTAAACCTAGCTCATGAGGAAATGCCAGTATGTAACATTAGCAAAAGCAGTGATCGCGGAAGAATGTTACAGCAGTGTAAACTTTTGGTTTGGGATAAATGTACCATGTCCCACAAAAGAGCAATCGAAGCTCTAGATCGCACAATCAAGGATATCAAAGGCAACCGGCATATCATGGGAGGGATGGTGGTACTTTTAGCTGGTAACTTTAGACAGACCCTTCCGGTTATTAATAAGGGTACGCCGGCAGATGAAATAAATGCCTGTTTGAAAGCATCTGTATTATGGGTACACGTAAAAAAGTTTTGTGCAAATGCAAATATGCAAGTACAACTTCATAATGATTCTCAAGCAGGGCCATATGAAGCAGCTCTTTTAAAAATCGGAGAAGATTGTATGCCATCTGACAGTAACGATATGATTATACTGAGTCATGATTTCTGTCAAATTTTCGATAGCACAGATCATCTAAAAAATAGTGTTTATTCTGATCTGTCAATAAATATAGGCAATTGAGAATGGCTTTGCGAAAGGGCAATTTTGGCACCGACTAATGAGATTGTTAAGCAAATAAATGAACAAATCATGTCAGATATAGAGGGGGATGTTGTCGAATACCTATCAGTTGACAATGTTATGGATACTGAATAAGTCACATCATACCCTATAGAGTTCCTCAACTCTTTAGAGTTATCAGGACTACCCTCCCATAAGATGAGACTGAAAGTTGGTGTTCCAATCCTATTAATAAGAAATTTTGACGCGCCAAGGTTATGTTATGATACACGGTTACAAATCACACATCTGGGGCACAACATTATAAAAGCTACAATAATGACTGGAAAGAAAAGAGAAAATGTTTTGATTCCCATATTCCAATAATTCCGACTGATTTGGCATTTCAATTTAAAAGAATGCAGTTTCCCCTCAAAGCAGCATTTGCTATAACAATTAATAAAGCTCAAGGACAGACACTTAAAGTTGCAGGAGTTCATTTAGAAAAAAAAATGCTTTTCCCATGGGCAACTGTATGTCGCATGTTTACGTGTATCAAATCCGCAAAATCTTTTGTTTTGGCAAAAGATGGGAAAACAAAAAATATAGTTTATAAAAATGTACTTAAATAATAAGATCATATAATACTTATAAATATAAATACTTAATATAGATACCTACAATATAAATTTGTACAATATAAATTAACACATTGATAGTAAACTCTTTGCAATGAAACAATCAAATAGTGTCATATATCAATAAAATAATAATAATTAGCCTAAGTAATTAAAATACTACCCGAAGTCACTATATTCCACGCGAACGAAGTCGCGGGTACAGCTAGTTATAAATAAATCTATAATCAACTGATTTCGAATCAGTTAAATCATCGATTCTTTATCTAACCATCTAAATCAAAATATTCAAATACCACCCCTAATTCTATTCATAAAATCAATCATAATTATATCCAATAATACAACTAATCATATTATCCATAAATTGTCTTTATATCAAGATGTGTACCAAATATGATAACACAATACGTGAAGTGAAATGTATATATATTTATAATAAAACCTCAAATTTAATATTTTACTACAGCCAAATTGGAGCAAATTTCTTATAGCATAAGATATACTGTATACGTTCCCTTTATATTTTTTATTACGAATGGTCAAGCGTGTGAACCGAAACTCGTCTTTCTCAAAGTATTTTTTTTCCATTTACTCTTTTTTATACACTTATAGAAAAACGCGTAAATCGAACTGAAGATGTCCGCAACAAAAGACTTTTTTATTATTATTTCCAACGGCATAAGCTCGTTAAAAGCAATGAATTATACAGCGTTTCTATGTACCCTAAAAATATTTTGTATTTTTCGTAGATTTAAGAATAAGTTTCACATACAATTGTGTGAGAAAATATTAGATTACTCCAATGGACAGATACATACATATACATACAGCGGAATGGAAATACAATATTATTAAGTAAGTTCTTCACAAATGGAAATTCTCCTATTGTGCCAAGAGTTCAACTTGGGTGTAACAAACACTATGTTTGACCACATAAAGGATATATTGCTATATAATAACGAAGAGAAAACAATAAAAGTATGATAGAACTTTGTATCTAGTTGATTTGCTTAGAAGCAAAATTGTGGACACCAGAATGTACCTTGGCATCAACGTTGATACGGATCACTACTCACTAATTTGTCAAATTAAAGATTTATGCCAGTGATGACGAAACAATGCAACAATAGTAACTATAGAGTTAAAACCGAAGAAATCCGTAAAATTTAGATCGTAATGTGAAGGGTGAATATGTAGTGATTTAAGAAACACGTGGATAATCTAACAGTACATTTAAAGTTAGACGAATAGTAGAATGAACAAATTTGAAACAGTGAATATAGCAAAAAAGGTCTGTGGAATGAAGAAGAAAACTAATGCTGTTAAGAAAAATGATGATTGCTAAAATTACGATCAAATAAAAGTAAAAAATGTCAGGAAAAAGACAAGGCAAAATTTACTGTCTGTATTAGCTAACTACTGAGTATGAAGAAAGGAAGTTTTAAAAAAAAAGCTGAAAGTGCACAAAGAGTTGCAAAAATAAGAATTAAAAATGTATACATAGAAAGAAGAATAAAATAAAAGGTGACCGGATTCCAATAATTTACAGTCAAGAAGTTTTGTGGAATATGATAAAAAAAGCCCAAAAGTAATTTCGAGACATTATGTATTTATATGATTAGAGACGATAATAGACACCTGCTGTATGGAAAAAACCGTTCGAGGGAACAGGGAAAATATTTCCAAAATTTATTCGTATGTGAGGATGCAATTACAGATAAAGTGACGTTGCAATTGAATATTTAAAGGATGATTGAAACGAAAATTAAATAAGTATAGAAAAAATTATGAAATCAATTGCAAATTGTATGAAAGTGGGGAAAGCTATTGGATATGATTGAAAAGCTGAGAAGAGACGGAGGGAAGAATGGGAAACCTGCTGTATAGTTCTCTAATAAATGTTATTATGTCCTAATGACTGGTGAAAAGCTCTTATTGTACCAATTAATAAAGGAAAGACTCACGGCAGGTAGGCAAAAATTATCACCTTATAAGTCTTCTTATTATTTGTTAGCAATTGTTTGTGAAAATTAATGGGTTGTGAATGAGATTGAAGGTAAGATCTGGGATTTACAAATGGGATTTCGCAATGGACAGGGTGTACGGATCTAGTTACATCTCTGAAAAAGTTTGCGAAAAAACTTTTCATGCACCAACAATAGATTTTTGTACTTTCATAGATCTGGGTAAAGATTATAGTAGAGACGAAGGGACTGATTTATGGTCAATCATATATTCATGCACGATGTGAGCAGCGAATCGATAAGAGTACTGAGATCTCTGTATAGAAGCTCCAGCGCCTGTGTCAATATAAACGGAGCAAACACTGAAGGTTTCATATTCGTAGTGGTGTCAGACAGGGTTGCGTGCGTCACCGTGACTATTCTATTTATTGGTAGATATTCGTCTATTTGATTTGAAAGAGTAAGAGTGTCAACTGAAAATAGATGAACTATCTGACAAAAGTCTTCTGTGTGCTGACAACTAAATAGTCTTTGCTCCACAGAATGAATAAATAAAATTTACAAAAGAGGTACGAAAATGGTTGTCAGCTAAACTAAATCATGTTCATTGAAAGAAGCAAAATCATATCGGAATGCGATATATGTTTAAGAGTTTAGAAAGTTGAACAAATGAGAGTTTGCTATTAAGATTCTTCGCACCATCTAGTAACGTTTTATACGGTTCGATATGCCGTGTGACAAAATTTTAGTTTGTGAAGATCAAATTTGTTCGCGTGTAGATGTCAGTAACGTCCAGGAAGTGATGTAACTTTAGCACTTTACAGGCTAACCGCGTGGTTACTGAAGCCCACATGAAAACTGTGAAATGATAGGCAATTTTTTTTTCATGAATTTCCCTCGTGCGGTCGTCCGGTCTTTCAATTCCTGAGAGCGTAACGCCCTCGTGTTTTGGGGCTCGTACTAAAATTTCCCTTTTCGGTCGTATATTATTCAGGCGTAAGGCACCAGGGGGCGTGCCTCGCGCGATGACAGACACAAAACAACGCGTGATCGCGCCGCCTTAGACGCGGACGTCCCGTTTGATTTGTTGCAGTCGGAGAGGAAACGAACTGAATTACTATGAAATGGAAAAGCAATGTTTGTAATGTCGAACGCTGGGTTTTCTTTGCTTAGAGATGAAATAAGAGAATATAACTTTATACAGATGAATTTAATGTTGTCCAGGATACGCTTTAATAAATTTTGTTTGTTTAAGACAAATCATGTTAAATATTTGACATAATACACGTCATTTTTACTTGGAGCATGTTATCGTTCGATCCATTAAGTGAATAAAAATAAAAATAGTTGGAATGAACTAGATAATATATGAAAGTCTATTATTAGTTGCAACTTAAATAGATTTAGTTAGTCGATAAACAAATTATTAGTCGATTAATATTATTAGTTTGTTGATAGATCTTTGTGGGTTTTTTAGATTTTGTAGATAGATTTCTATTTTCAATAGATAGTTTGTTGATCGAGAAAACTATTTAAATTTTTTAAATAGTTTTCTCGATCAAACTGTTAGAAGTAAATTAATTAAGCATCTTTGTTTGTCCTAGAGTTGACTAGGTAATGAAAAAAGATCAAAATACACTATAAGCTCTCGCATATTTTTCAAAAGGATAAAATTTTTGAAATGAAACTTTTTTATCGGCGTATGGGAGAAATTTTATAGCAATGTAACGTTTTTCTGTTACGCGCCATCTTTATCTGTTACGCGCCATATTTATTCAATGTTATTAATGTCATCGTGGCATAAACATAATTGTTACTAAGGCCACCTGTCACATATACTTTCTGTCAACACCCTAGATCTATTTACA
The DNA here is from genome assembly GCA_005406025.1 of Eumeta japonica. Taxonomy (NCBI): domain Eukaryota; kingdom Metazoa; phylum Arthropoda; class Insecta; order Lepidoptera; family Psychidae; genus Eumeta; species Eumeta japonica. The sequence goes on from BGZK01000698.1 coordinate 83,339, forward strand.
ATTTGTACATATTACATTTTCCTATTATCTAAGTTGAAACCTTTTCAACCGACATGCATGAACTATATCTCACATTATTTCATTGAGTGACTCGATTTTATATGTAGCGTTCGATAATTTTCCTACAATTCTATATGGCCCTTTATAACATCGCATTAATTGAAAAGTTTTATCTGTCACCCTTCTAGGTACATATACCATTACCAAGTCTCCTACATGAAACTCTGAACATTTCTATTTCTGAAACTCAGTAGTGACGTGAAAAATAATATTTCGATTAAGTGATTAGCGAAAAAAATTTTATAAAGTTATTGGCAAAAAGAATAAAAGATATTTATTCTAATTCCAGTGAATTTCTAACAAAAGTAGGTAATTAAACCTTTTTTCTAATACATTCAACACGTGGGTGTGATTACGGTATTTATTTTTTTTAAGATTATTTCAGGTTAACCTTAGTTTTTGATTGTAAATATCAGTGAGTTAAGCCATTAATTACAAAAATATATAATAACGATAACAATAATTGTAATAATTGTATTATAATTAATGAAATGCTATAATCTTAGTAGCAGAAAGGTGAAATAATTGTATTATTTTTGTATCCATGTCTATGATAATAAAAGCCTTTTGCATAAACTTTATCTAATTTAGCTTTATTCAACCAATTTCTGTGAAGTTGTAAATAGTAAATCATTTTTCGAAAAATGACGTCATAAAGAAGTTTCACTTCTTACATGTGTACACTTATAAAACACACACTTTTTTTTATTTTGATGTTTATATACTCTTTCTCTCACTGATATCCATTAATAGTTTAATACATGCTACAAATTTGAATCCTCTTTGATATGCCATTAGTTTGGTTTGTATAATTGTCGACACTTCCATAGTACTCGATTTCCTTCTGTCAGTGTATTTTCAGTCCTACTTTCCCAATGACCGACCTACTTCAACACATGTTTTTGTAATCTAATCACTACACCTTCTTTTGAAACCTTTGAAATATTTTGCTAATGAAAAATAAATATAATGCGATTGGACATAAAACATTCATAAAAATATTTATTGAATGTTTTATGTTCTCTACGAATTGCTCTTTCAATTAGTACATTGTTAGATGAAAATATATATAATAAATAATATTGTAACTTGAGTTTCTTTGCTAAAAAAAAAGTGGCTTAATACGAAACTTTTGTTTTAAATCTTTACATTTAACGATGTTTATAAAAATCGGCAGCGATTGACAGACAGACATAATTATTGGCTATTTCATAAGGGTTCTCTTACTTCTTTACGAGACACAGCATTTAAAAACTATTAGTGACAGTTTCACTGTATACAAAAGAGAAAATGAAAATAATAAATGGGACCAATACGAGTCCATTTAAGATCGAGATCACGCGAGAACATAATATATGCTAGTAGCGGTGAACCTACCCTCTTCGGTGGGGGCCATAAATTATGAAATTAAAATCACAAATATTATAGGGTATATGGAACTCGAAAAGCTGATGGATAAAAGACATCTATCTATAAACGACTCTAGGTCGAATGATCAAAGTCTCATACCAGTACGTACTGTCCTTTTAAACCGATATATGGACAAAAAAAAAGTTCAACTCTGTATATATCTATAGGTGTAATAACAATGTACGGATAATACAATAAATGAACATTCTAGAAATTCAGTAGGGCGCGTTTAAGAAGAACAGGCGAGCGCGCTCGGCGAAACTTATTCGCGCATTTCCCGCGTACGGCCCACTTACTCGGGCGCGTCTCGGTTTAAACATTGATAAGGAGGGGCCGGGGCGGGCGGCGGGAAGTCTCGCGGGGCGGCCGACTTCGGCGTTATCAGCTGCGCGTTTATGCCTAAGCTGTAAAGCGGACGGTCGCTATGTATTTTTCAGAGTTCGTCGAATTTTCCCGAGTGGCATTTGCCGTCGGTGAATTCACCTTCGATAAGGGCGATCGCGGAATGAATGAAATGGGTGTTCAGATTTTGTTGTAAATCATCGGACAAAGTGATGGCCACGTGTTGGAGAGCGTCGCCTTCGAATAAAAGATACAGGATTCGATCTTGATCACGGGCGAAGTTGAAGTCCCTCAAACCGAAAGAACAAGGAAAACTTGTAACATCATATCAGCTGTAATGTGATGTGATGATACTAACACGCGTGGGACTCGTGTTCTGATGCTCCATTTGAAAAAGCCGGGAATGTATTATGGATTGTCTGATGATGAACTTTAATTTTCTTCTACGTCTCCCATGTCAGATATGTGAACTAGTACATCGAGGTATTCAGGAATAGCGATGAATGAAATGAATAACCATGAAAAACGAATTAGCATGAGTAGGACTTCTGCCCTGGGGGTTCCCCACAATTTATTTTTATGGAATTTTCTTCTAAAATTTTAACTTTCCTCATTTTCGAAAGTCCTTTACTTTCACAGGAAAAAAATTGTGAAGAAGGCCCGAAACAATTTCGAGACTTCGTGTATAAATGTGATTACAGACGATGATGGATATTTACTGAACGAGGAAAATCATGTGAAAGAGCGCTGGGAGAATTATTTCAAAAGCATTTTTGCATGTGAGGATAAGGTTGCAGATGATAAATTCACTGCAACTTAACAAATGATTAATGATGAAAAGGAAAGTAAAATTACGATGGATGAATATTATGGAAGCACTAAAACTTATGAAATTTGGAAAATCTGTCGGATATGATGGGGTTTCGTCAGATGTTGAGGGGAGGTGGGGGGGTATACCCCCTATATGCCACTACAGTGGTAAGCCTGCTGTACCGTCTTTTTAATAAATGCTGGAAAAGCCGTAGGGTACCTAATGATTGGTGTAAAGCCGTCATTGTACCCCTCTATAAAGGGAAAGTTTTGCGACAGGTTTGTACAAATTATTGCTCTATAAGCCCCTCAGTGTTATTGGCAAACTGTGTACGAAAATCATTATTGTAAGAGTTGCGAATGATACTGGAAAAAAAATCTGGGATGTTTAAGCGTAATTTCGAAAAGAGATGGGATGTACGCACCAAGCGACACGTTACGGAAAAGTTTTCGGCCGACGGTTAAAAGGTTTTCTTTAGTTGCATAGATCTGGAAATAGCTTATGACGTAATAAAAAAAATGATCTATGGATATCCCTATCCATATATAGTGTGAGTAGCTGATAGATAAGCGCATTGCGATCCCTATATAGGGGGCTCCAGGACTTAGACTGCCTCAGATAAATGGGGCATACACTGACTGGTGGCTTCTCAATCTATTCATGGATAACTGTTTGCATGATTTCAAAGAGCATGAGTGTGGACTAAATATCGATGAGCTGTTTGTCAAAGGTTTCGAGTGCGCTGACGACCAAATAATCCTTGCAGCGTCGGCGTGCGGGCTGCAGGTGATGGTAACTAAAATGAATAATTCTGTTAAAAAATATATGTACGGAAATAAATGTCAGCAAGACTAAGGTGATGGTGTTTGGAAAAGTCAACTGAATGTGATATATATATATATATAGAAAAAAGGAAAAATGTAAATGAAAAAAATGTCATGAATATAGTCAAGTCTGGTTGTCTGGATGTATGGACGTCTTTCTAGTCGATTAAGCTGATTTTTTAATTATCTTTGATTTTTCGAGAAATGGAATCCTTCTGAATGTCAACGGTGCAATCCTTAGTTTGTAATTATTATAATTGGATTTACGTGAAATATTAGCCTTTTTTTAGCCCGATTCCGATGGGTATAAGCAAAATTTAACAATTATGGTTTTAATTTATGATTCAAATTTCATGGTTGTCAACTACCATTTTTCTGGGACTCGTATATAACGGAGAGTTAATGCGAGAAATAAAATGAATGGGGCCTTGCTTGCTATTACGAATAGTAAAAGCGTTTCACGACAAGCGCGTTTGGCTATCCATAACAGCGTTCTAATTTTTTATGTATGGTAGTGAAAGTAGGGTATGGCAGAACAAATATAAAGTTGGGATCAATTCAAATTCTGATTTATTACTGAACATTTTCAGTAGGTGAAAGATTAACACAAAGTACATTATAATGATTTATAGAGCAGCGGCTTTTCTCACTCTGGACGTCTAATAATTCAGTGTTAGGTACGTCAAAATTCCCGTCAAGAACTTAATGATTTATATTTTATTACGAAATTACTTTCAAAGATTTATACTAATGGACCAGAAGTAATATAAATTCTCTAGAAAAATAAAAATAACTAAAACACCTATTTACTATACCTTGTGAGGTTACAAATCGGGCATTCGCCTTTCAAAAATCATATTTGAATAACAGAAATCCATGGTTTACATAGGGGTACCACAGGGATAAATGCTTTTCAACAATTCAGTGGAGATGCGATCTCTGCATAGATTGTGCGTAGTGTTTCTGAAAGATAGATGTACGAATAGTGATGTGAGAGAGCGGTGTGGTTTGAAGGAAGATGTAGTGACTGGAGTAGAAGGGGGTATGTTGCGGTGGTTTGGCCATCTGGAGAGGATGAATGAAAGTGGACTGACAAAAACAATCTATAGAGCGAGTGTGTGTGATGGAAAGGTCGGCAAGGATTGCCCAAGAAAATCTTATGCAGATCATGTTGGCGGCATAAATAACCAAATTCTAAGCACCCGAAACAGACGAGCTTGCTTGAAAAGAATCATGGATGTTAGTGAAGCACGACAGATATGGAAAGATCGTACCATGTGGAAATCTATAGTCTATAGCCTCCCCTGCTGAGAAATAGGTGTGAGTTTGTATTATTATTTTTAAATTTTTCACAAAAAAAAAAAAAAAATATTCCTAAATATAGATATACGTAGCGACCAATTCTCCAATTTGAAACGTCACTTTATAATAGTAAATTGTTTGTATCTGATGAAAATTTCTTGTTTTTGATGTCCTTATATATTGTGTTTGTTTGCGTGTATGAACATCATAAATCATAACTTTTTACTTTAAATCTTAACTGTCAAAAATTTTTAACGGATGATTAATCGGAATGTAGTGCATATCTTCCAAAGAGCTTCACTCAATTTTATTTTTCTGAAAATTTTAATCAATTCAGGTTAGTATGATTAGATCTCAAAAATTAAATTTCCAAAACATTGCTTTTTTTTGAATAACTTTTGTTTTAACTCCCTTATTGGGACTCGATATAAAAATCCAATCAGACTCAATTTCAACAAAAATACCTTATATGCCGAAAACTGGATTAAAATAAATTGATTCGTTTGAGAGATATTGTAATCAGAAAAAATCCAGAAAAAAAAAAAGAAAATTTAAATAACTTTAAACTTGTAATCGGATCAATTTTTATATTGCTATCACATATGAAGTGATAAAGCCTCGACTTGCCTGCAGCATGAATATTGGCTGGCTCGACCGATGAGATATGGCATCTTGCTTTGGAGACATGCTGCGGATGTTGAACTGTGATGGATAAAGTCGATGTTATTTTGGAAAATTAGAGCAAAATTGATGTTTTAGTCCTTACGACATAGCTGATGAGCTGGGGATTGACCATAAAACAGTTTTTACACATTTCAAAAAAGTTGAATATACAAAAAAGCACGATACTTGGGTCTCACACGAGCTTATGTAATAAATAGTGTACTCATTTGCGATTCTCTATTTAAACGTAATGGAACCGAAATGTTTTTGAAAAATATGTTAGGTGATGAAAAATAGTATATCTACGACAAGAACGTGCGAAAAAGGTCATGGTCAAAAGACTAGCAAGCTCCACAGACTATAGCGAAATCCAGATTTACTCGTAATAACTTGATGCTATGTGTATGGTGGGATTGGAAGGGCATTATTCTTTATGAGCTTTTACCGTCGGGCAAAACTATAACCAACGGTGTGGTTTTTCACCATGATAACGACAGACCACACACATCTTTAGCCATACGGCAAATATTGTAAGAGTTTGGTTGGGAAGTGTTAATGCGTCCACTACCTTGACCTTGTATCCTCAAATTTTCACCTGTTTCGGTCTCTTCAGAATTCTTTAGGTAGTGTTAGGTCAACATCAAGAGAGGACTGTCAAACTACTTGACGAAGTTTTTTGATCAAAAGTCCCAAAATTTCTTCAGCAATGGGATTATGTCATTACTTACAAAATGGCAACAAATTATTAAACAAAATGACATGTATATTATAATTAAACGTAATTAAAATATGATGAATAATGATCTTGATTTTGTGTATAAATTAAGAAAAAGATTTTCCCCCCACCCTACATTGTATTTCTATATAATTTTGTTTTGAAAAGAGCTATCTTCAAGTTTATTACTCGTTCTGCTTGAGGGATAACTGCCTTAAGAACCAGTGGCAATTAGAAGAAAAATGGTAAATTTAAAACAATGTAAAATTCTTACATATTAAGACGTATTTCAATTGTTATATTATTATCTATGAAATAAATATAATTTGAATTTGAATTTGAGATATCACACTCTCATATAATGAAGACGTAAAGTAAAACTTCCGATGTTGCTTCTAGTCTAGTTAATGAAAGTTTCGGTGGACCCCCCCCAAGTCAGATATCCTACTCGTATACAAGAGGCCAACAACGCCATGATTATTCTACTGGAGTTGTGAGTGTCTGTGGGCGGCGATAACCACCAACTCTGGTGATTCACATGTTTATTTTTCCGTCGAAAATGATTAAAAAAAACCATTTTTTTCGCTTATATAAATAGGTCAAATGTTATATATAAATGGATTCAAAATCACTCGAATCTCTCAAGAGACATCGAGTAGCCGAAAAATAGTTGAATTAGTAAATATTAGCAGCATATAATTTTCTAGGTAATATGATAAAATAATGTGCCACTTTTAAGCTCGAAAATATCGGAATGGTGTGGAGTTTTTACCTGATATAACTACAAATTGACGGTCTTCGAATTTTTTTTGAGTTACAACTCTCTTGATCTGGAGAACAGAAAACAGATCATATGAGACACTTTTGAATTCGTTTTGGAGCATCTAAACGTGTTTATGGAAGAAAACAGAGGAAAAACTTTTATTGCATTCGTGTATTTGTCTGACCGAATTTAGATTTTCGATTAAACGACAACAAATAGAATTTCGACTGAGATACGACAACATAGATACGAAATACTTCAAAGTTCTAAATAGACGTTAGTTCATGATCGGAATCGGCCCCGGAATCTGCGCAGAGAAAGGCCGGGGCGGTGAGGAACATCGATTCGGCAACAATAAATCGGAAACTCTCCGGATCCCCGAATCAATCGCCGGCAGCGCCCCCCGGCGGCGGCGGCCGTACGTTGTAGACTCGGGATTTACGCGCGGGCGCCGCCAGTAAAGACGCCGGTTTACGACCAGTTAACGCACTTTAAATGCGACTTAATCTGCGCTGACTGCTGTCACGATAGCTTGATTTCTCAGCCGATATTACCGCTCTCGGGGCATATCAATTTTACAATGTTCGTAATGTAATATTAATGCCTCCCTTTAGGGTTCATTTGGCTAAAGTTAGTACAACATTTGTTACGCGAACAATAGTAACGGAGTAACTTTTTTTAAGTCGCTCAAAAAGAATTAGTCGAAATACAATGTTAATATTTTCAGTATCTATTTAAACAGAGTAATAAATTTATTAAAGTCGATAATATAACAAAACTATTGAACTATTTATATAATATTATTTTGTTACTAGAAAAACGGTTTATGGTCTGCAAAAGTATTCCCCGGAAAATAATATTTCTTAATTAAATATTTTGAACCATTTCCAATAAATTAACGAAATTCACTAGATAAATGTTTAGAAAACTACATGCATTTTTCCCAGCACCAAAATTATTGTTTACAACAGAATAAATTATATCAGAAGTAGCGTTAATTCTCTCAAATATCGACTTCTCATGTGTTATCAGCTTATTATTCGTTTTTTTCCAGAAAAAACACGTTGAAGCTTTGGTTCCTGTCAGTTTTAGATGTTGTCTCTCATCGGTGACAGTAGTTGTTATCAGCGGAGGCTGATAGCGGTGATAAGGAAACACACCCTGGTTGATTGTGTAAGGCTCGAGGTATAAGGTCCTCATTCCGAAACGAATAGTTTGTGGGAGTATGCACCCGAGCTGTGGGACGCTGAAGAAATCCGATATGTGTGCGTGTAGCAACAAACGAAGACCAAATGAAGAACGTCGAAATTCATTAAGCGATTTTCACAAATATTTTCATTAAAAAAGACAGTATAGAAGATGGTATAAATATTCTCAATCTCCTCCTCTTATAAAACAATTTTGATAAAGAAACTGTAGTCATTGAAGTAGCCGTTTCTGAGAAAAATAACTTAGAATATCTACGTGGAAATGTCGTATTGACAGCCTTAGAACCGCTGATGCGTAGGTACTGCTCCGCGGCTGGCCACCTGATCGTGCCCGCGCTTGCAGTCTGACCGAGCATTTATTAGAGTTGTGTCTATATTTTTATCTTATTTATAAATATATTTTCAATGACATATTTTTGTTATGGTTACTTCTCCTTTTTAGGAGAACTTTGCCAGTTCTTCTAAAAAGGAGAGATATTATGAATATTTGAGAAAAGATGCATGATAAAGCCCATTCTTTATTAATATTTACTTCAAGTTACGCTTGTTTTCCTCGACCCAGAGTTTATGGTATCACAAGTATCAATAGCATCACCAGTCACGACAAGGTGTGATAAAGTCACGTAAAGAACGCTTTAGTTATCCGAAATGTTTCGAGAAGCTTCTAGCAGACTTCGAATTGTTCACGAGCTTGTTTCAGGTTAGCAGCTTTCGCTCCCCTGCAACCGTGTATAGCTCCGATTTATTGAGCTGTTCTAAATCTAGGCTTAAAGCGTCTTGTCTCGCTTCAGATAGGTGCCGGCGAAATGAAATCCCCTTTCTAACGAAATCGACAGCTCGTCTTGAAAAGCTCTTAAAAAAAGCTCTCATTTTTACTGTCGGTGCTTTGACTACTTTATACTTGACTTTCAATAAATGACTTTTTTATGGCGAGAAACATTTGACACTCGATATTTGTTACGTTCGACTTTTTTCATTGCTTTTATATCAATCTCCTGTATTCTAAAGAAATATTTGTAGTGAATACAGTTTTATTAAGATGGCCGACTTTTTTTTGTGAATCGTATATTTTATTTTTCGTTCTCTAGGAAAAGTAATTTGGATTATTCTTACAATTGATGTGTAATATATTATATGAAGTTGTATTATATAACTTGTAGTTGTCGTAAATGCCTAAATTCTTAAAGTATTTTTTTAAATATAAATATAGATTTTCAAATGATAAGAAACAGCATTTAGAAGCGGCAATAAAAATAATTATATTTCGTGTATTTCAGTTCTTTCAGAAGCTTCGTAATAAGTACTTAAGCGCTGTTTATTCAAACCTGTCAAAAAATATATAGATTGTTTGTGATAATGAAAGATCGAAATCGGCGAAACATTTTCTAGAAAATCTCAAATATATCCACAAGCATATAATTATAATAGTCACTTCCTAAAATAATCTGTTACATGGTTGACCTTGCAGGCGATCGCAAAAAACTTCACGCTATGTTTTCATTTCAATTCATTTCACCCTATATTCATGAGTTTTTGAGCTCCTCGATTTTTAAAATATACTTGTCTCAAAGCTCAAAGCTATCTATAAGCTTTTTGAATTCGAAAATTCGGTAAGTAGTTGGCCTTGTAGTTTATGTACCTAGATTTATTCAATTAAATGAGTTTTTTTTCATTTCTAAAATACTACGTCTATCAAACGCGTCGTTTGACTCTGATCTATTTTTCGGTATTTAACACAGTTTTTTAAGCAAAGAAAGTTGACCGATACCAAATATCTATCCAATAAGGATTGTAGAAGTTATTTTGAAAAAAAAATCTTCTCTGGGAATTTTTTGTTGAAAATATCTCTTGAACAAACCAATTGATTTTGATGCAGTTTGTGACAATCAACGTTGTTTTTTAAAGAGGGTTAAAGAGTTGGTTAGATTTTGGAATTTATCGGTAGAGCAGCTTATAAACATTGGAAAAAAAAACTTTATTCTGAAAATTTTTCTCCTATGATACCTCTTGAACAAATGAGCCGATTTACATTTAGTTTGCAGCAGTCAATGCAACTGTTTGGGTCAAAGAACTGATTCGATTTTTATATCGACCGGTAGAGTAGTTGCACACACACATGCACGCACGCACACACGCCCATGCACATGCAAAGACACACACAGACAGACAGACATCTTTCTGAAAAAAGTAACTTTTCAAATTCCTTTATGAAAATTTTTCAATGTTCATGGTGGAATGTTAAGAAAATTGCAGCGTAGACGATCATTGAGAACGCAAATTTATTACTAAAGAATAGTTAGCATAGTTTGATGTGGAATTTTGCTACTGGAGTATTTTAAGTAATTTTCATTTACAAGCGTTCAAAATATTCCATTTAATTTAAGTAACTATTATTAAAGTAACGTTTATGACAAAACGAATCCGAGAGCTGTCTATTTAAACAGTACACGAACTTAATCATTTATTTTTGAAGGCTCTAAAAATTTGTACCGCTGCTGGGAATTTATTTTATTTTGAATCTCATTATGTGTAATCTACATATTTTTTTTAGAAATGTATCAAGTAAAAAGTCTAACTGATTTACAAGGCATACATTCAATTTCTTTATTTCTATTGAATAAAGCATAAAACATATTTTTGATGAATACGATAAAGGAAATATTTTTGACAGTAACAAAGAAAAAACTAAAAGGCTCTTAAAGAGGGTAGATAGCGTAAACTTTAAGTAGTATTAGAATGAGGAACAATAACATGCGACATTTATATACACGTTGTAAGTTCTAGAATGAAATTGAAGCCTTTTTGGAAAAAATGAGAAAACTGCCTCCAAAACTAAATATTTAAAAAGTTTTACTTGGAACACGGCTCCAAAAAATACAAAGTAACTAAGATATGAATAAAAAGTAAAAAGGAAGCAAAGAGCTGATAAGTTTAAAAATAAGTTGTGTGAAAACAAAAAAATACAATGCAGAAATCCTCTATTTGACGCTGACAATTCAGTCGATGGTCTATACGGGGTTCTAATGTGGAACAACACTCTAACTACGAGAACGGTTGCGTTTCTGTAAAAATCACAGTGACAAGAAAATCATTGTCAAAACGAGCTATTTCGTGATTTCCCATAAGGTGGCATGCGTAGGATTGTCATGTTAAGATTTCGAAATGAACAAAATGAACACGCTTTCGTGTGCACTTGGAACGGGGAAGATAAGTTGAAGCACAACATATATCTGGATTTGGAGCAGAAGGAGAGGTTGACGCATCCTAACATCTTTATTTGAACCGTTCGGAGACTACTACTAGTGTCCGAACGGTTCACTACTGGAGCATACAATACTACGGCCGATACTGGAGCAATGGATGGACAGGCGATGCAATGCGTATTGACAATTGCATGATGCAGGTACTCTTGCGTCGTGGTTGTTTTAAGAAGTATTTATATCAAATCATCAGAGGAATGATTTGATATAAATACTTCCTATTGGGTGGTTAGGTTGCTAATATTGCAACAGATGTCTTAATAACGTGGTTCAACGCACACCCTTAACGGCCACAGTGAGATATGACTTTTCATTACCTACCATCTTGCAGACGATGGTCGGTGAGTCATCACCGACCGTCGTTCGTTAGATTTGTGGGACGTTGTACGATCCTTCTGTAAATAATTTATATCCGGAAAGAAGAAGATACAGCAAGTGTGTGAAAACTAGATTCACTAGACATCCGCCGCCAGAGTACTCAGCACAGATCTATGTATGTGCTGCGCTTTTTCAGTCCTCATGACACGTACTCAAGGGCGAAAGGCATGCCTTTCACCCTTATTCATGATAAGTCTGTCATTTGAATTGGTGTCGAATTTGTACGGCATGAGTTCCTCCACGTAGCCTCTTTCGACATCAAGATGGTGCACGACGGTAAGAGGACGAGCTAAGAGTCGCAGCCGCGGCTGTGGATGAATGCGCAAGTGTACTCTAGGTCTCGGAACAGAGTGACGTCCCAAGAATTAATGAAGCTTTAGTAGGTAGAAATGCAACATAACCCGGCTAGCCCTCTCCGAGCTTTGGTTCTTTATAAAGATTTCCTCCATCTAGAAAAAGATAATGCACTATAAATTCAAAGAATGAAGGGAGATAGTTAAAGGATTTTTACCGTATTTTATTCCGACTTGATTTGTTTTTAGACTTTTAATTATTTTTTATTTCAGTTATGTATCTTTTTTGGAAGTCGTATTATTTATTTAATATATTTATTATTTTTTTTGTAGTCGTATTTTGTAAATACAGTCATACGTATTAACTTACGTTTTCGATACAATGTGTAGATTCTAATAGTATCATACACAACGAAATCTGTTCAGAAATTTACGAGTTATAGTATGATAAAAAAACTCACACATTTTACATGAATATTGAAAATATAATATTTCTTTTTTTTGGGCCGTTGTGCAATAATTGTTTAGTTGCGCGTTCTTTCTTGACTTAAGTGTGTATAAACCGGATTGTGGATAACTTACGAAAAAAGAATTTCACGACTGGTGAGTTTGGGCTTAAGTTATCCGATGAAAATGTATCAAGCTAGTGAAGCGGACGAGAGAAGGCAACATAATAAATCATTGAATGAAAGTTCAGTATTTGCGATACACATTTAGATTCTTCTTAGAAATTATTGTAGCAGTTATAAGTTTCATTACTTAAATACTATATAGAAAGTTTAAATTAAAATACAAAAAATAAATAAACGCGAGCGTTCGATTTTACTCAAACAAAATCTTTTTCAGTGATTGCGAAAAGAACTTTAGAATTTAGATGGCAGCTTTAGGTCGTCTAAAAAATAACTGACCTTAGTTAAAATAAAATCAATCAACTCGCTGAATCGGCGAATATTAAAATGAATAAGTTATCGAATAGGAAAACTTCTAAAATTCTATTAATCCGAATGAACAGCGAGAAGTCGATCGCGGCGCGAACAAATAATGACTGGAACGAAGACGGCGCCGCGATCGCGCCACTTCCCCGCCCTCGGGAAGCCGCCCTATTGAATTCGAGTGACGAAATTTAATTGGTCAATTAATCAGGGAAGTAGATTTCTTTCAGGATCGACTTCCGGATCTCTGAAGCCTTTAACATCGTAATTCTGCGCCCCTTTTCGACGGGCAATTGTTTGTCCTGATTAACCCTTTCCCTTGAATTACGGCCGCGAGAGGTTGTTTTTTTTTAGGATTGGGCTTATTTTCGCTTCGATTTCATTTTCTTAGAATTCTGATATGTCATGAAATGTTTGTAGACATCGCTCGCGATGGGACTATCCTAGCTGTGACAATGGAAAATAATTAAAATTATGATTTGTATTAAAACCTAGTATCTGAGAAATATATCTAGCTTTGTTAGAATTATTTCTAGTTTGCAGTGAGAATATGATAAGTTGCCATGGAAAAAGATGCTTATGTCTATTTTAAATTATAAATATTTAGATACATAACACTACGTAATTACAAAATTTACCTATGTATTTTATTTATTTAGTGCCATCTGGAAATTGTGCAGTGTAATGCTATCTGTAGTTGTTATTTGTTGAGAACTGACAACATAACAAATAGACTACCTTAAAATTTTATGAAGTAGCTCTAATTAAAGCAATGTTTATAATCTTTCTAATTGGCTTTTTTTTTTGAAGAAATATACCTGTATATACAGACTTGAAAAAGAAAATGTAATTACAGTACAAGTTTACATCGAAACCTTTAAGCTCGCATTGGGGTTGTTATATATATATATATATATATATATATATATATATATATATATATAAATATAAATATAGAGAGTTTAAGATCCAAATTTTTCAACTTGAAGTAAATTGATTGATAGATAATTTTGAAGTACAAAGAATAACTGACATTGATATAGTATACCAAGTCAAAATTTGAATATTATTTCAAGTGATAGTCCATTAGAAGACAATTCTGGCCTAAAGCATTGATTTATTAGTAATATATATATATATATTAGTATCTTGGATGCGACCCTAAAAGATAACCTCTTCATTGAAGAAAAGTTCTTTTGATCACTTCCTGGTGCCACAATCGTCGTCTCTTCACTCTTCAAAAATTAACTGACTCTATTTCAAAATATAGAGATATGTCACATAGATTTCACTAAAGAAAACTTCATTTAACCACTTACTGGTGCCGCAATCGTCGTCTCTTCACTCCTCAAAAATTAACTGACTCTATTTGAAACCGTGGAGATATGTCACGTACACTTCACTAAAGAAAAATTAATTTAACCATTTCCTGGTGCTGCAATCATCGTCTCTGCACTCCTTAAAAGTTACCTGCTTACATTTGAAACCTTAGAGATAAGTTACATAAACTTCATTCTATACAAATAAAACCTTATCTTTATAATCTTACCTTAAATCATCTTCTACGATATTTCTTAAGCAGCTAATTACGAAACATAGCACGATAAAAATATTTTCTATTTATTTTTATTCGTGTAACTTTTGGAATATCTCTAGTGCATAAGAATGCATTGCAACACGATTGATCATTGTGATATTTGTTTTGATTGTGCAAAATAAAGTGACCTGTGTCGCTGTTCAAGCATTGGTTATTTAAAATCTCGCTATATTTTTGACATAGAGTTGTCTAAAAATCACCATTTTGCTTATGCTTTTTCTTGCATTAGAATATATTGAAATCTGCTTAGTTTATTTAGTTTGGGTTAAAAGAAAAGTTAGATTTAATAAAAGTCTGTTTACTGGCGCTTATTAGCTCCACCTTTGTTAAAAAAAATTCCATCTACTTATGTGGCAAATATTATGAAATCAAAGTATCATAATTGTATTATTTTTCTATACTTATTTTCGTTGAAGACACATAAAAGCTTATGTAATTTTTCTTTTAATCATAACATTTAATTTAATTAGTAATGCTAACCGTGTAGGAGAGTTTGTAATGCTTGATTTAGAATACATAGTTAAAAGTCAAACAAGCCAAGTGTTACAATCCTAGCCGATAAAATTGGTTTTGAGATGTCAACGGATACAGCTGTAAGGCGAAAAGTAATTTTGTACTTGTATACAAGTTGCAAACTAACTTTTCTAACCTCAACTGAGAATTATTGCTAAACTTTGGCTACTATAAAGTTTCACTGGGAAAATCGTTTTCTACCTAAAGAAATTTTGTTAAAGTGAAATAACTTGCCACAGACGCTTCCTTGATTTTCATATCGTAAAATGAATATTCTAATCATAAATAAGCAAGGACGTAAATGATTATAATTGCTCATATTTCTCTGATAATCTGCACTGGACCTACATGGTCTGGATTATGGTCTGCATCATCTCGTGGTTGACGCGAGTCCTCCGCAGCGACTGCAGGCGTGTCCGTCGTACAGAGTAAGAAAATAAAAATATATGCACTTTTTAGTGTCGTGTATTCAGAAAGGGCGAAACATGCGAGGGTTTCGAATTTTATCGACGAAATAAAAGTTAATTTGGTAATCTTCGGGTTCGACATTAACCGAGGATTCCCAACTCGACTCTCGGTATTTGGTAATTGGACGAATTCAGAGCAACGTCTGAATTGACGGTCGGAAGGAAATGAGTGAAAGGGGGAAGGTTGAAGGTTCGTCTTTTATGTTTAAACATGTTCCCTCTGCCAAAGACGAATAACAGATTTTGTGTAATATTTTACTAGTGAATTTGGAAGAAGGTATCTAAATCAAACAGTGTATTACATTTATTATTATATTTACAATTTAGTGCTCTGTCCACATCAATTTATTTCATGATATTTATATTTGAAATTGAGAGACTTGAGATGGAAGTCCTCTGTGTGTTGGGCCTAATGTGGTTTGGAGGCTGGTAATTACCATTATCACCGATGTCATAATTTTTGATATAATCTAATTATCATTTTTCAAATATTTTGTCAGAAATATCTTTGGAACGAAGTAACCGGTTTTATGTATTTTTGATCGAAAAACATGACATCTAAATTCTGATTTCAAAAATCTATCGGTCAAGACATATAAGTAATTATTGCAAAATCTTTTTTGTAATCTTTTTGACAACGATGTCTTTTGATCGATTTGATTGATTTTAATGAGACTTGTGACATCCAATGCAAAAATAAATTCATTTAAAAATCAGAAATTTGAAAAATCGAAAATCTGTTACGATAACATTTTGTGAAGATATTTCTTAAACTACATTTCTAGAAGAAATACACCAATTCCGATTAAATTTACAGCGTTCAAAGCATTTTTATAAGGCACAGAAAATGTGCAGAAAATATTTCTAGGATTTCACTACGTCGACGTCTGATAAAATCTCGTTTTTTTTCCAATCGGACTGAAATCCATAATCAACTTTCCTAATTTTACGAATATTCTCGATTATCTCAGCGGTTAGTTATAAACGTTTAATAGCTTTCGTATCAGTAGACGAAAAAATTGAAAATGTTACACTTCAACGATTAGAAACGTTTATGACAATGTTTCCTCCCTTCTACCAAAACAGACTTTAAATTAATCCTGGTTTCTGCTCGACGACAACTTTTGTACTAAACCGATCCGAAACTTGCGCAGCACCAAATTTTCGCCGCCTTATGCTTCACAATGCCCGGGACATTTAATTACGAAAGCTTCGGATTTTCGTTGATAATACGCGAAACGTTATATTGAATAACTTAATTCGAATTATTTCACCTGTACTTTGAACAAATGTTCAGTCGGTGTTCATTGTCTCCAGTGCGGATGTCAGAGAATTAATTTATTTGTTTCAACAACGCAAACGATCAATCCAACTTTATTGCAACAATTTGGAAACATAATAATAGAATGGTATATCTGTGTGCTCAATAAGAATTTTATAAATGTATTATATGGAAATCGGAACGACTGTAGATGTTTCAGAGTGACGTTGTTGAAATGAAACATTGCATGCAATTTTATAAAAACGAAGATGTATAATGTTAGCCGGAATCGGTGCGAGGTGATTTTGTTTGTCAAAAAGAAAAAAAGGTGATGAGTGAATGACTGGTGATGTATAAACTAATCATATAAATTTCATGAAATCAAATCCAGTAAACCTAATTCGATCAATCGACTGGACTGGACGTCAGTGTGGTTAATATACATATTAAAGTATGTCAATGTTCTATATATGATAATTACACAAACACAAAATATACTCACGTGTAATTCGCGTGGGCGTACGTACGCACGCATACACACACACACACAAACACACACTCGGACGCACACAAGTGTGCACACATACAAGCGCGCTCACACACAAGCGCGCACACGCTCAAACGCGCACATGCACGCACAAATATATATATATATATATATATATATAAGACGTAGACAGTTTTTAAAGTATGTTACTATTTTTAGCGACTTATATGTTATAAAGTTATTTTTCCATTAGGTGTACACCAAAAACTCCTCCATAAATAAAGAAAATGCTTGTTTCCCTCATGGACATTTTCGTGTGAGTGTGTAAAAATAACAAATCGGTGACATTTTTTTTCCTTGACACACACAAATTTGTTTGTTTATGTTCATTGAGTACTATATGAAAACTATTTTGGTTTGACTTACGTGAGTTGAAATGCATTTAGATGCGTACTGAAATATACGACTGTCTTAATATCACTTAACAAGAACGAGACTTGTTCCTATTTATGAGATAAATGACCCCTGCACCTTCTTTGTATTAAAATTTTTAATTTTATTCATCAAATAACATAAAGTATAGAGTTTACCTGTTCATCACCAATATGGCTTTATTGTCGATAATTATTGGTATCATAATCTTCAGTATGTTTACTTAAAATTGTTAAACGAAAACAATGAATTATTAAGCTATTGCATAGCTTCTATCGCGGGCCTTGAGCGTGGAGACCGAATCCAGAAATTCCGTAACGAAAATAACCTAACACCCCCCACTCCGATCGGCACAGCGGTGATACTTTTTATTGCCATCTATCGATGAACAGCAGAACTTTTAATGACTTTTTTGAAATATCACGCTTGTCTCTTTTGTTCAGCAATTCGCCTCTAGGTGGCATTGGTTGTATCGGCGTTACTACGCATGCGTAATCCCCCTCTTCGCCCCGCAATCTGGTGACCCATGCCTGCATAGAGTTTCGGCGTTAGGGCACCTCCTCAAAAAAAATACTGCATAAATAAATAATTATAATTGCATAAGTTGATAAAAAATACTATGCAATAGCTTTACCGCGGCAGTCCCCGAGTGCCACACGTGTTTTTTTAGACTTACGATTCGCTCCTGACTATCTCGAACATTCTAAATCACTGGGTTTCAACGTTGGTGTCGATGCTTTAGTCTACACGCGGCGCGTAGTGCTGTACGTTTTTCCAGTCCCCAAGTAAGGTCCCAAACAGTTATCGACGATCGTTTGGCTTAATTAAAACATAAAACCTGCAGTTGACCATTATTCCGTTTCGAAATCACCTCTTTCCTAGCGCCATCCGGCGGTATTTCGTTACTCTATTGGACGGAGCGCGGCGTCGGCGCATTCCCAAGTTTCGTTTCAACGACGGTTTAATTTTATACAGACCCCTTCAAAAGTAATTGTGTATTTTTTTCCTTTTTTAATTATCTGATTAACTTTGGTGGGGAATTTAAATAAATTACAAAGACGATACAAATATCTTATGTACTAAATTATATAAGATAATATCTGTTGCGTTTTCGTGATAATGCAACATTCTGATATACATTTATTACTAGAATCTAGATTTTTTTTATAGATTTGATAAGATTCAAATAAAAGATCAATAATAAAAAGTTGGGAAATCGTGACGTATAAGTGTATCCATAGACTCAGTGATAAAACGGAATCTTTATAAAATCACTTTTGTGGCTGTCTGTCTGTATTTTCACAACTGACGATGAAAGCCACAGCATTACTTAATTTTTAAAAGTTAGGCGATAATACTGCGATTTGTCGTCAGAAACTACTCTTTAATGGCTATTAGTGAAACTTAGTGTACACAAAATTAAAATCAATTACTTAATTAATCTATCTAAATATTTAACATTCGCTTATAAAATTTCAATGGAACAAGCTTAGAAGGTGTAAATCGGAACTCTACAGCGATGATAGTAGATATAGGATGAATTAATTTAATGTGAAAGTGAATGAAAATGTGATCTGTATAAATTGCAGAACTTTTATATTCTAAAAGATAAAAATATATTATATAGTTTTTATAAGAATAATTTGCTAGTCGTACTCTAACTAAAAATGTAAAGATCCTGGAATGATTGCCAATGGACAATTAATTCGGGATTGGAGCTGCTTTTTTGCATGCTCGGTGCAAAAATAAAGATGCTTGGCCAATTTTATTAACCATGGTTTAATCCACATGCGAAGTGGCTAAAGGAATTATAAAGTTATAATTATTTGGTAATTAAAAAATGTAAAATATAATAAATTAATATAAAAAAATAAAAGCCGCATTCAAAAACCTTTGTAGGTAATATTTTAAACAGGCTTCAAAAATAAATAATTACCTCCTTTTTGAAATGATTTTAGCTGAAGCAGGGCAAAACAAAATGTTATATATAAACATGAATACATAACGTTAAATAATGAGTCAAAAAGGAGGTCTTTTTCTAATGAGACGTAATTGTGTATAATTTATCTTTAGTGGGAACCGACTTCAAAAACAACTAATCAAAAAAAAACTTGTTTGAAGTATGTTTAAATAAATATGTAATTTTAAAATGCATAGATTATAAGGTATTAATGAAAATATATTAATTGACCATACCATCTCCGAAATTACTGAGTTCGTAAATAAATAGAGCATATAAGACCACACTCACAATAAAAAAAACTCAAACGAAAACATCAAGTTTTTGAATTCAACAATAATCTTTCGACCTCCAAATTTATACTAAAAATGAAATTTATTTGTGAAGACAAAACGTTTCTAAAATATATTGTTTAATTTCACCGAGGATTATTAGTCATATTGGTTTTAAGGGTATTATGATTATATTATATTATTTAAATACACCTAAATGCGCGAATTAGTTTCATTTTTATTCTACGATAACTTTTTGTATTCTGTTTCTTTTGCAAAACTTTTTTACTTTAGTCACGAAATACGAATTTGGTCAAGTTTTCAATAAAACATAGTAGGTAATACAATGATTTATTTTCAATTAACAGAAATGGATTCATATTATATACTGTTTTTTCATATGATTTTCGAGTGGTAAATGAGCATGTGAAGCACCAAACAGTAGGTGGTCACCGCTGCCCATGTGCACTTGCAACCTCGGAGACGTTATTAGCGTAGCGTCCCATCGTGGGTAGCAATTAGATGTCTGATGCAAGGGGAGAAAGCTGATGGAAGGGATTATATAATTCCGAATTTCGTATTAAGTAGAGTTTTTTAACTTATACTACATCAGTGATATTCAAAAAAATTCTATTGACACTTCCGAAATCTAAGGCATACAAAAAAAAACAGCTTATCTATATCTCGTATTTGATAATTAACTGTAATTATTGATCACATTCATACTTTTTTTCTATGGTTACCTGAAAGATTGTAAGTAAAGTCAAGTTCACTCAATGAAGTGACTTCCTAAAAATAATGTGTTTATTTTATGTTACATAGATGAAATATAACGTTAATAATAATAACGTCGAGTTAAGAGGAGCGTGTCCTCAGCTTTTTATTTTGCGATATCAAAGCCTCTTTGAGGCATGCAATTTGTTTTTATTTTTCGTACAGCTTTGCTTCGTCGAAAACGTACTCTTAAATGTTCGGTATATGTGACACTTAAGACATCCTTGTGCGCAATCTTATAAGTCAAAGGATTTATCCTAAAATATATAAAAATAAAAATTTACAGTACTTAATTGTGGCAAGGATCAATATATGAAGAGTGTAATTTCAAAACCCGCTAAAACAGTTCATGGGCAAAAACATTGTTTTTTTTTAAATATGAAAGTGCTCCTTTCGTTCTACTAGAATCCATTGATAGTTCGTAACAAAAAACGCTAAAACCTGGCTAAACTAGCCAACGAAACTAGCAATTTGTGGCAAACAACGCTAAAACATGCCTAGTGCGTTTCAAAACCCGCCATAATGGCATCGGCCAATCACAGCGCGGCATTCGTGTCACCTGATGACAAAACAGTATGGCGGTTTCTCGCAAGACACGTAAGAGATTGTTACAGTTTTTAATGTTTTAACTGTTATAAAAATGGATGAATTAGCTCAATTTCCATCGAAATGTGATCCTAAACATGCACGGAAAAAAACAAGTGATAAATCAACATGGAAACGTTCGACAGAACAAAGAAAACGGTACGTAAAAGTTTACATAAAAGTACTTGAAAAAGTAAGGGTGGATGAGGGTATGCAAAATTGCTTCAGATGATTACTGCATCTGTTTTTTTAATGTGTGCCCAATTAAATAAATTTGATTGCTTGTAACAACTTTTATTACTTCTTAGATAATATGTATGAACAGTAAGTCTGGATATACTTTAGTAGAATCTACAATAATTATTTTTGAGGTCATAACACGATAATACAATTTACAAAAGTAAATTTCTGTTTTCTTTACAAAAGTAAGTTTTTGTTTTTTTTTTATATAAAATATAATTTATTATTTCAGGTACGAAAGCAAAGGTTTGCCGAAATTCCCAAATTGCAACCATAACCAAAAGGCATTTCGATGCGCCAAATTGACTTGCCAAGATGTTAGAAGGTTTCATAAAAACTTTTACAAGTGTACAACTAAGATTTCACAAGATAATTTCATATTGAAGTACTGCACTGTTAGAAAAGCTGAAAATAAGACATATAATATTAAAAGGAAGATTGCAACCAAATATCACATCATAGGAAACCACGGCCAAATGATCCCAGTGTGCCAAAAAACCTTTTTAAATGCACTATTAGTTAAAAAGGATAGAGTGAAGGGGATTATGAGTAGATTTTATGGAAGTGGAGGTAGTCATCCACAGGAACGTAGAGGGGGTGACCCAAAGTCAGAAAAATATGAAGCTAAGAGATTATCCGTGCAATGGTTCATTGAAAATTTAAGTGTCAGGAGAGTCATTATTGCCGCTCAAAACGCAAAGATTATATCTTCCAGCAGAGCTCAATATTAAGAAAATGTGGCGAATGTATAACACTGAACGCGAAAATGATCTGAAAATCAAGCAAAGCTTCTTTCGTAAAATTTTAATACATGCTACAATTTAGGCTTCGGTTCTCCAAGAACCGACGTCTGCTCCACATGCATTAGTCTCCAAGAACGAATAAAAGCTGAAACAGATCCCAAAAAAAAATCTGCTCATGGCAGAAAAAAGAATACACAGACTAAAATATAAAGCTTTTTACCAGATACTTCAAGATGAAGATGAAACCCTCAAAACTATTACGTTCGACTGTCAAAAAAATCAGCCACTACCTAAACTTCCCGACCAGTCTGCATACTTTAGTCGACAATTTAATTTTTATCATTTTGCAATTGTGGAAGGGAATTCTAAGGCTCAATTAAATAAAGAGAATGTATATTCTTACTACTGGACAGAAATAAACCAGAAAAAGGGAGGAAATGAAATAATAAGTGCCGTCTATCATTACTTACAACAGACAATATTCCAAGAGCAAATCAAAATTTTACGTGTCGTCTGCGATGGATGTTCTGCTCAAAATAAGAACACCGGAATGGTTGCTATGTTGGGGAAATGGCTGTGTTGTGAAGCACCAAGACATATAAAAAAAGTAGAGATAATATACCCAGTTGTTGGTCATTCATTTATTCCTCCAGACCGAGTGTTTGCGAAAATCGAGAAAACCATCAGGAAAAAAGAGGTTGTGACTTCTCCCACGGAATATGTATCGGTGCTAGAAGAAAATGCAACTGTCACAGATCTTTCTAAAATTGCTTTGTACGATTGGAAGAAGGGATACGAAAACATCATCAAACCCACTACTTCTTGGAACTTTCCTTTCATGAAGACCAAACGTTTCTTTTTAACGCGAACCAAAACAGAAAATATTCTTGTACAAGGGGAGATACACTACAAAAGCGAAATAAATACTAAGGGTCTCATCACCAAGAACAAAAAATAGGCATGCTACGACCAGAGGTGATTCCAGCGAACAATATTTTGCCAAACAAAGAAAAAGTGAGAGATGTGACCAAACTGCTTGAAAAACACTATGGAGTTGAGTGGAGAAATTTAAATTTTTTGGACTATTACCGTGACATTGAAAACAGACTACAAGTTTCGGATGCTGAAGGATTCATTAGCGAGATTACAGATGATGACGTCAATTGCTTATGTGAACATGGTTTCGAGGAGAATAACTCCCATGTTTAACAAAAGTGTTTACTTAAAATTTAACTTCAAATAAAATTATTTTTAAAATTTCGTAAATTATATTTTTTATTTTCATGCTCCTTAATTTTGAAAAAATATTATTAAATACAATTATACCTATTAGTTTAATATTGTGCTGTAGTACCACGCGATTTGTACATTTTAAACATTATTTTCACGATACTACTATTTTTGTCTGCTGCAGGATGCTGCATAAAACCATCCTATATTAAAATCATTGTTTAACCAAAACCCACCAAAACAAAAAACGGTTGTATCAAAATCCGCCAAAACCCACCAAATAAGATGCAAATCGCGCTAAAATCAAAAGTTCATATCAAAACCCGCTATAACAAAAAATATTTTGGTTATTTTTCATAGATAGTGCTATTTTTTTCAAATAAAAGCCAGTTTTCAAATGTTGCTATAGTCAATAAAAGATTATTTTTCTATTTTTATTTAGCTATGGTCTATTGTTTTGTTTTCAGCGGTTTTTTCAAACTGTCGGTTGTTTTGAGAATATCGTTTTAGGGTTTTGAAACTACACTCCTCATATCTGAATTGAAGTTGAAGTCCGACATTAGCTACATTGCAATATAGATTAATTACATTAGTTGAATGTTCAATTTAATCGTATCAGAATGAATATTAGAAAGTTGTGAACATTAGTTTAGAATTTTATATCGTTGATGTAATAATAATAATAATAACTGTTGCAGTGCAAAAAAGTTTAATTGTTTTAATTCTCATACATTTCTCTTTGTCTTAAGATGACAATACTCAGAAAATAATTGAGGAACAATATAAAACTCCTCTCTTAGTGTCACATTATGGTATATGCAATTAACGTGAAAAAATGCAGAAAAGACATTGTGAAAAATAGAAAGAAAGAAAAAATAAAACAAACGCTTCACGAATTCATAAACGTGATCGTACTCGATTGATTTTTCTGATGTTTCAGGTTGCCTATGTCCCGTGTGTGTGTGCAAATTAAGAGTACACCGTCTAAGGCGAAGTAATGGCACGTGCGAAATCCTTTGAAGGAATTCTGTAAAATATGCTGTTATTTTATGAGTTTCGCAAGCGTATCTCATTATTTTTTGCGGCTTCGCTTTCTATCGTCGTCGCCGGGTACGTATTTATAAAAAAAAATGACTGCGGAACAAGGTTTGAGAGACGTTCAATTAAATATTGATATAATAATGCTATTATACTGCCTGATATAACCTTCTATGTTACACCTGACGTTCTGACATATGAACTATATGTAAATATTGGTCGGGCAGTACATAAAAGTGTAAGAGTACGAACTTCATCGAGTATCTTTCTTTAAGACACAATTGCAGCATCGACGCTTCACGATGGTCTGAAACAACAGATCTTAACAAAACACTATGTTTGTATGTTAGCCAAAGCTGTGTGTGTGTTCTGAATGCAAGAGAGACATACAGTGAGAAAAGTTCGGCACCTTTGCTTGACGTGACCCGCAAAGTAGGTCATGGCCATTATTGAATTTATAAGGACGTCAGCTCAACGGCTTTTGTTAAAACTCATAGTGACTTTTTTCGAAATCTTACGTCCATTTTGCCGCTTACGAAAAAAAAATGTTCATGAAGATTCCACTTATTCGAGAATGCGCTTCATTTTGTTTCATACTTTTATTGGCCCTTACACGTGAAATTAAAAATTCCATGAGCTTTTTAGATGAGCCAGGTCTAGTTACTTCACATGCAAGTCTAACTAATAATATCTACTAAATATCACATTGTCTATAAAACTAGAGATTTTGTAAAAGCAAGCGGGATAGTTTTGACCCCAGTATCATAAAGGTTTGTTGTGTGTAAACGAATGGTCTCGCCTATTTGTCTCGTTCTACATACACGTGTATTTATACTTTCATAGCTTCCTCTTTTGTCGTCTCTAAAATCGGCAGTACAAAACTGCCGATCCAACGGCTGTTGTTTTTTAGGCCACTGGCAACAGGCCACTGTTGAGACACAGCTTCCGACAATCTAGTATAAATCAAATTCGCATATCTTTCATACGATGTCACAAATTACGATCTAAATTTCCTCCCGGTTTTACGAAGTGTTTGTAGTGTTTATTATGTTGGTCTGACATGTCTATTGTGAATCTTAGTGGGAACTGCAATTAAAAAATGGCCTAGATCCGTTCTATGTTTACGAGCGCTATTCCACCTCCATGGGTTAAATTAAAGTTTACAAAAACTGTTATGATATTCGGATGTTTGTCTTTAAGTCTACATATCGGTATATATATAGAGTGTATATACACACACCGAGATATATATATATATATATATATATATATATATATATATATATATATATGTCGGTGTGTGTGTGTATATACACTCTCTATTGACTTCAAAACGGCAGGACCGATTTTCATGAAATTTTCAGGAAAGGGGCTATTCAAGTACCAGGATTCAATGGGGCCTGGATGATGATTACGTCGGTAATATCTATTTGCTTCAAGTACCTAATTTTTCTGGAAGGAGATTCCTCTAATCTCTTACTTGCCTTCTCATGCGGTGGTTTATGGTTAAATTAGACAGAATTGAAGTAGCGAAATTATTGCGCGCGCAATTCACTTTTTTAAATTTATTCCACCTCATATTGGTCCGGTTCATTGAGTTTGACGTCTTATTAGTTAATGGTTATTTTTTATTAACGTATAAAAAAGAGTACATTCGTGCTCAAAAACGGCCGCGGTAAATGAGTGCTAAAACAGGCCTTTTAGCACTCATTGCATTTAGTTTCCTCAGCCTTTCCGTTATAATGTTGAAATTTTCTATCAAAAAATGCCTAAATAACACGTTAGAAGCTTTGTAAAAAAATTACATTTTTTATTTTCGATGAGTAAAATTTAGTTTACTTAGGATAAGTGCTTAATCGTGTATTATAATATCGAGGAATTGATAATATAGTATTTATTTTTTTTCATTTAAAGCACCATCAAAATATAAACGGACTTTACACAAATATACCTAAACATCCAACCCTAATCTCGTATTTTCTGATTTGTCACAATATTCCTTCGCTCATCATAGAGATTCAAGTCTTAAACTAATAGAGTCGCCTTTGTTATTTATAAAATTTCATATTTTATGCAATCTTAAAATTTCATCTAAACGACAATTGTACAATAAATTAAATTTATTTCAAGGAAATTGATATGACATATATTTCGATTTCTTATTTAACAGATTATGTACAGTATATAATATATTGCTATTCAGAAAAAAATATCGTAATATTTAATGAATCCTCACCTGTTTTATGATAAAAGCATTTGTATTACTATACCTTACACAACTTAAAAATTTTCAAGTCTTATAATATATAATTCAATTGAAATAATAAAATTAAAACTATACGTTAACTATATCATGTTATTACTACATTAAATTTTACACTGCAGAAAAATATCTTATGATTATTTTATCCACTCAAACAAAAAAGAATAATAAAGAATTAAAATAATGTTAAGCCACTCCACCGACGTATTGCTTTGGAACAGCACGTGTAAATTGTAAACTATGTCTTATTGTGTTCCAGTAACAAACACAATAAGACATAGTTTTTGTACTAATTGTATTTTAATGAATATTTTTCTTATGATCTTTCGATCGAATGTCATATGATAAATAATGTACACATGTAAATAAAACACAGATATTATGTACACTTTGATAGAATACATAATTCTATTGTGACTTTGAGCCGCTTTTCGCTATTGAAATAGTAAGCAACTGTGCATCTTCCCTTGTGCTGTTTTATCATTGATCCATTTTTCCACTGTTTAAATGTTTCCAAAATTATTAATAAAACGAATTAAATAAATAACGTTCTTATGTTAAGAATACAACATTTATATAATGGTTTTGTTAGATAAATATTAAATGTGCTATAAATTCCTTTATAGTCTCATAATTCTTTGTTTTTAGACTTGATAACTGCTGCTCATGAAAAACAAAAATATATCAAAAAAATATACCAATGTTTACGTAAGCATAGGGGGAAGGGTAAAAGCTTTGCTTATTTTTGCTGATAAAGGGAAGGGCGGGATTAAAAATTACACAAATTCTGTTTACGTAATATTTGAATGGCCCCAAACCTTCAGATTGAGATCAGCCCAGCGGGTGATCGTGTAAAGTTTGGTAGGATCGAATCACAATTTTTTTTAAAAATATTTTTAGCCTTACCAAGGGACAAACGAGTATGCAAGTCACTGTAGTTGTAGGTGGTTAACGTTGTCTATGGGCACTCGCGACTCCGGAGGAGTCAAGAGTACGTTGCCGGCTCTTGGGTAGGAATAGAATATCTGACGGAGGAAGGAGTGGGCTGATGAAGACTATAGAGGGCTGATGAAAGAAGTTTGTGAAGCGTTGAAAGGTGAATGGGCCACTAGAATTCTCAGTCACTTGATGAAAAAAACAGCGAAATTGTTACTTCACTGTTAAGCGAAAACTGTTATTTTACGAGAATGTCGAACCGACCCATTTACGTGCTGCGGCCAAGTTGACCACAGCACGGCCCTACCACAATAAATGGCAAATGTGTGTCATATCTTTCCTAAAATTAATCCATTTTTTTTGGGCGTTGCGAGGCACTCTATCTATAGATATCTGTTAACTTGTTTACATGACCAAAATAAATAATCCAAAAGAAGTTGTCTGGCTATAGATAGTTACTGCTATCCACACAAAGCCGAAGCGGGTCACTAGTCATATATACAAGGTTGGATTGATCTGGACTAAATTTACCACACATCTAGAACATGATTATCAAATAAAATAGGATCTTTATCTCAGTGGCGCATGCCTGTCGGATAATTCACGATATATTAAGATTAGAAATGTATTGCATACAATTTTTCTTTTGTGTATTAGAAAAAAAGATTGCTTAGATTCACAATTGGCTGTCAATACATTAAGAAAAATTTTTCAATATTTTTTAATCCATCATTTTGTAACTATCACTCCATTTATTTTCTTGTAGGTAATATAATACGCGTGTGAGTCGTGCATTTTAGGATTCTCAAAAATTTTTTTGCAATTAGTCTATTGATTTCCACAATAGAGTAAATTGTCTTATGAACTTTGTAATTATTCCATCTTCATTTTATTTTGAATAACAAAAATGTACGCTTTTAATAAAATACAACGCTTTAAACAAAAAAATAAAAGTTTTAAAATTCAATAATAACCACTGTGGTTGTAAAAAGTAGGTTTAATTATTTACAATATTTTACATAGTCGAATAAAATGTTCCGTTCCACCGTTGCAATAAATCCTTTATTATTATAAGTTATTTGTGTTACTATTTTATTGCTACAATTGTCGATGTGGGATTAAATATATTGCTTAAGTTCATTTGGTAGTTCCATTTCACTACCAGAAATGGATGAACGTAGCGAAAAATGACAACGATCGTCAGGTTCTCATTATTCCACTGCAGAGGTACGCTTTCCCACAATCTTTAATTTCAGACCGAGGGACGTGGTCCATAAGCCCCGCGCATTGAAAAAATGCCGTTCGGGAACTGGCGGTGACCGTCGCCACTAATGCGATGATAAAATCCGTGGCCAAAAGCTTAATGTGTTCTCTAGGGTACAAGAACGAGTGGTTTGATGGTTTGACTTAAATTAAGAACTCATCGGTTAGAAAAGAACCCGATGCCCTTAGCTAATGAGCTGTCATCGCTCTATGACACCGATCAAGTAATATCTAGTACTGTTTCAGAATACAAGGAAGGAATCAGGGCAGTTCCACTAGCAATTTCCGCAACAAGCATCAAGGTTGGGGCAAATTTTAATCCACTTTCGCCCTAGTTGCTCGAAATTGCATCGGCGAGTGCTCGCTCGGTTGCCGCGACCGCTGACGTCACAATGCCTGCCCGCGACGCGCGACAAATTTATGACGTCATAACTTACCCCGGTCGACACTTCGCTGGGCATGTTTATAATAAGCCACATAATACCGTCCGAGCTCGTAGTTTCGTGAATGTGAAGATGTGCCAGCGGCTATATGGGGCGATAGTGTAATAATAACGTAAAAACGTAATGTTATAAAAATATAATATACTAGCTGGCCCGGCAGATATTGTTCTGCCCTTTTTTGTTTGGTCTTTCCCGTATAACTAATGCCCGTAACTGCGCCAGCATGGACGAATAATCTCTTCATCTTTTGTGCCAATTGATTTCTAACTGAATACCCGTATCGATTTCGATTCCGCAGCCGGTCACACATTCGATTGTAGTCCCGACCCCACATCCGTTTTCGACCCCAGTTCCGGTCTCGTTTCGGTCCCGGTCCAGCTTGCGATTCAGTTCCGATCAAATTCTATTCTCGTCCCGTTCGCAATTCTCTGTCCCACCCCGCTTTCAATCCCGATTTCGTTACCAGTCACAATTCCGACTTAGACGAAGCCGGGAGTAAATGCTAATATCGGAATCTATATATATATAAAAGGATTTGACCGATCATTATGAATATTGGTATGTACATGTATCGGTTGAGTGATACGGAAGTCGGCACATTACAGCGCCACCTAGTGGCGAGTTGCGTCAATAGGGATAGCATAAAAACCTTCTCCGTAAAAAAATGCATGTACATACCAATATTCATAATGATCGGTCAAATAGTTTCTGAGTTTATCGATTTCATATATACGAACATCCTTTTATATATACATATTTAGAACAGAACAAAGTTCCGTGTGAATGCATAGGTGTTGGTAGAACTTAAAAAAAATGTACACTGGTTCAGATTTTTATTGTCGCAGCGTTGAAGTGTACTCTCCTACAATCTTTTTATTTAAGTTTTTCAATAGGATTTTTAATGGGAAACAAGCATTCGAACCGGCAAATAGTAAGTAATCATCTCCGCCCATAGGCAACCGCGACCTCAGGGAGTCACTATTGCGTAGCCCGTCTATCGGAAAGAGGTAGGCTCTTTTCTTAAAGAATGAAGGGTACGCTCTTCGAGCGATCCACGCTGGCTTAGTGCAGCTTGCGGGTTACTGACGACCTTTAGACGAAATATAGGACTGTAGGCTTAACATGTGACAGATTGCTCAGCGTACCAATAAAACGAGTGATTTAATTTGACTGTAGTTGAAAAGTTAGCGGTCGGTTCGCCCGATGTCAAAATTCAAACCCGGGGTTCGTATTTTCAGGTTTGAAAATACTTTCGACTGCTTGTCTACCAACATTCATATAATTTAATGTGTATTCATGCAAGTGTCCATGCACATCTTTAGCTTATGTCAAGGCCTATCATGTAATAGAAACTGTTTTGGGATATACGACTCTTTTGCAACATACGACATTGATATGAAATGAACATTTGTTACGGGCTATAAAAAAGGTTATGCAGTGTAATAAGTTAGGATTGTTTCCATTTACCCCTATCGATTATATATAAGTGATATGTTCAATTATTGTTCGTAATTATTATTATTTAACATGGATTAGGCAGGCACTGCGCCTTGGAAGAGGCTCGATTCTGGCGTTGTTTTGAATACGGCATATCTATCAAATATCTACCGAAATCAGAAATATGTCGCAGGGAAATAAAGCGCTTGCTCGAAAAGCGGGCTCAAAAGCAAAATCATGCCAAAGCAAAAAAATTATAGTAACATGCGCTTTCAAAAATATAAAATAAAATGAACGTAGCGGGCGATAATCAAACATAACGCAAACCGAATATTTAGAGGTAAAACAAATTGGAAAATTCAAAGTGCACGCCTCACAACGGTCATTTGAAAACCGAAAATTGTAAATAAATTTAAAAAACTTGCATTAAGTTTTAGATTTCGCTGCATTTTCGATTTGAACGCGATGAATACGAAGCGTGCGAAGCGGCGCCCATAATAGCGCCCATTCGTGGCTTTTGTTGACTAGTTAAAATTTAGCGTTTTGGTGCCATTTACATTTTTTACTTATTTTTGTTTATGTTGTCATGACATTTTGTTCTGTTTTTCGTCATAGAAACGTTTTTCTGTTTAGTAGTAGGAAAAGATAATATGACTAATAAATATTATAATTGAGTTTAATATTTATCAGCTTTAAAATAAAATTTAGTTATTCATAAATATAAAAACGCACAACTTCGAAACATGACTCGAATTTTTTCTTAATATCAATTAAAAAGTATAAAATTAAATAGCAATATTCAATGGGAAATAGGGGGAATCAAGTTTAAAGTGAATAAAAAGACGTTCTCGATATGCAAAGTATTTTGGCCGCTTCGGCCACGCACGAGATCCATGCGTACAGACACGCGGACATCCATAGGATTTTTTAAACATTTTTTTTTATATAATATTCAATAAATGATCATTTGGTATTATGAATGTGTTAAAAGAATGCTTTTTCTGGATATCAGTGTACACATATTAAAGTATAAGTGCGACGTGCATGTATAATGTAAGAGGCGATCAAAGTTCAAGACTGCACCTGTTTTTGGCAAGTCTAGAGTAGTGCATTGACACAGACTCTTTGTGTTGTGAGGCGTGCAAAAAAAAATGACGGTAAAAAGCTTTTCAAATGCTTCGATTTTAATTAGTGATCAACTGGTCACCCGTCCGTTCAGCTGGGCGTGACGATATACGAAAGTAAACAAGACGGTCAGAGGTATACAAAATTTAAAAGTCGACTAGCATAAACTCATCTACAAGCGATTTCGCGTCGAAATATCAAAGTCCCACACCGATAAGTTCAGCTGTTTACAAATGGTGCAAAAAATAAAGAAAGCCTTTTTCGTTATGTATGCAGAAGAATAATTGTTGTGATAGAGAAGCTGTGTCACTTACAGATCTGTGACAGTATTACATGGATGAATGAAATTGTTTCGTCTCATTAGTTAAAAATGTTTCATCGTAAATAAACACTGTTGTATGGCCTGCGGTGATACGCTCGAAAGATAAACGATTAAATTTTACTGCACGAAGTTTATTTCATTTTTGTGTAATTTATTAAGCTGTTTGGTTATAAAAGAAATCATTTTACTAAGAAATATGAGCTTCTGGTAGCGTTCAATTCAAAACGAAGACCAAAGTTCTTCTCAAAATTGTAGAAAATCTAAATAATCTTAAATTTAATTAATTTAAATTCTTTAATAATACTTAACTTCAATTTTTGCGTAAATAAAGTGATACTAACGATATGAATGGGTCGGAAAGATTTTCGATTATATTACAAAAGATATCTTATGAAATATCTTCAGCTCTTAATTGT
This sequence comes from Eumeta japonica, assembly GCA_005406025.1. Taxonomy (NCBI): domain Eukaryota; kingdom Metazoa; phylum Arthropoda; class Insecta; order Lepidoptera; family Psychidae; genus Eumeta; species Eumeta japonica. The sequence continues at coordinate 116,104 of BGZK01000698.1, forward strand.
TAATTAGGCGAAGGAGCGGAAAAAATGCTGCAATTGACTAACGCCGATTTCTGCCAACGTTCAATTTCGCAAAAATTTAGAAATACCGAAATCCAATTTTGGAAAACAGGTGGCGTTTATCGGCCGGCGGGAGTTCGCGCCGGGGGTTTTAATTTTGTGGAAACCCCGTCCGGATATCCGTTTCGCCGGAAATCGGTTCAATTAATTGCCGGAGTGAAGCGTCGAGCCCTCGGGTACTAGTTGGTCGTCTTTGAAATAAAAAAAATCAAATGCCCATTGTGACAATTTTAATGGCGATCAGTAGAAAGTATTTGTGATTTTCTGCGGTTAAAATACAAGTGGAGAATGTTTGCAAATGACATATTTTATTAAATTAAAATAAATTATTTCAAATTCAAACAGAATTTACTTATCCATCTTTTCACATGGATAAAGCATGCGATTTCACTTAGAAGTGAACAGTGAACACACATTTTAAACTACATCTCCTTTTCCACTGAGCGGAATTATATAAAGATGGAACTACCAAACTGTGAAAATCCTATCAAAATTCGAAAAGTAGTTTCAGTGTGAAGCCTTAACAAACATACAAATAATTTTCCGAAAACTATTACTGTAGTTTCAGATCTCTGTTAATAGTCGATTCCAATTAGTGTCTCATAGAAACGGACATTGACCTATTAGAGTTGCCATCCGCGTAACATGTTTTGAAATAAGCGGATCCAATATTGAAATTCGGACATTAACATACATCCAAAATTAAAATTCGGATATTAGGCTTCAGGGCAACACTAAATCACAGGGTCCCGCCATAACGGACTCGGGGCCGTCATCTTCGCGGGCGGCGGTATCGCCACCGGAGATCGCATCGGATCGGATCGCACGGCGCCGCGCGTCCCGGCGAGCCCATAAAGCTATTTTATTGCGGCGTTCGGGGCGGGACGTCAACGGCCAACGACTGATCCGGATCCGGGACGATTATCGTTCCTCGGGGCAGTTATCGTCGAACCCTGATTTAGGGCCGAGAAGGGCTTAGGGTCGAAAACGTTACGGCCCAAACGTGATTTGTTCATGAGACCGCGGGAAATGTTTCCGATGTGAAACGTCAGAGGGCGTGTTCGGACGAGATTAAAAACGTTCTCCGAATGCACGTCGTCGCGACGTGCCGTTGCCGCGGCCTCAGTTTTCGTCGGCACGTTCCGACACTGCGCTCAAGTCTCCAACGCTTATTCTGTACGCCTCCCTCTCCTCTGCGCTACAACCTCGCTACTTTACGTGTGTGTTGGTTTACCAGCGTTTTTTATTTCACTAATGATTAGAGCTTCACCCGTAAATATTGTTTAAGTGTATTCGCCTTAAAGACTTAAAAGCATTTATTAACTACAAATAAGAAAGACAATGATAATAAAATAGACAGTGTATATGTAAAAGTTATCAAACTGAATGCAACACGTCTAGTCGATTGTCAATTGTTTCAATTAAAAATATTTGAATACCAAAAAAAAAAAATCGATAAACTTACATGTTTAACTTCTGACAGGTGTCCTATGACAGCGCTTTCTCTGTTTTGTATGTCGTATCTCATAGTTTGCGCACTTTCGCCTGATTAAAAAGTCTTTCAATCAGTTGAAAGTGACTAAACTATTTCGTTATAATTTCGTTTCTTTCAAAGATATTTCACTTTTGACGCTGTTGTGTCAAAGCAGCCCAAAAGGGTTTCGATTCGATCGCGATAGGGCTCGCGGTCTGAGGATTCGAACAAAATGATGTATGTAGGTACTTCAGCTATCACGATTTTTTATCTGTTTTAATACGAATACAGGAGTTCTGAAAGCTTAGCATTTTTTTTGTTTTCGAATTTTCATAAAATATTCGATTAAAAAAAAGTCGATTTTCGTTAATATTATATTGAAAATTGTTGTAAAAAATAAAACAATACTATCCCATGCGCTGGTCTAAATCACGGTCAATACTTCGATTGCAAGTGTAAATTTATAATTACATTTTTTTTTGTATAATATTTTAGAAATTAAATATTTTTAGATTTTTCCTTTACTTGTGCTGTAAAATCTTTTTTCTTGTCAAATTTTATGATTTTATGTCAATGTCAAACCCTATAAATCATAATTTAATTTAATTAGTTATTTTCAACTTCAATACTTCCACGCGTTCCTGTGATAATGGGTCTTGATAGACGAACGGACAGACGAACAGGCAAAAAGACTTACAACGAAGTGACCCTATAAGAGTTCTTTTATTTTTTGAAGACAGAAAGCCCTAAAACATTCACATAAAAACGATCACAATTCAGCGCGACAATTTTTTTCCCAAGGAAGCTGAATTAAAACAAAGGTGTAATCAAACATTTTTGAAAATATGATGTATACTTTCACACTCCATTTTTGCAACTACTTGGAAAATGAGGCCTCAGAATTACTGTGTTAATTGATTTATTTGCTTCCGCTGTTGTATTTCATCTAGTGAGTGTCAATTCGGTTACGGTGGTCAATTCCCTCACTCCTCCTCACATCCCCACTATGGATTCCCACTCCATCAGGTATTCAGCCTATCCAAGAGGCTGGCAACGAACTGATGACACATTTGGGGTTGCGAGTGTTCATGGGCAGCGATGACTACCAATTCTTTGGTGGCTTACAAGCTCGTTTGCTCTAAAATAAGACTAAAAACATCTTGTTACTTTTGTGCTTAAATTATTTTAACGTTTAAAAATAAATTATTTATTTATAGTATGATTCCACCGCTTTATTTAAAATCATAATATCATCAAGACAACAATAGAAAAAAAGAAATAGGTTAGTTCATTTTTTTTTGTTTTGTTTACACTATTTTTCGTATGAACCGATTGCATTATATGATATGGTGAAGTATACCACAAAAACGTATGGAACAAATTTCAGATTTGTAAGCGTAGTAATGAAAATTGCAAGCAGAAATGTCTTAGTGGATCTAAATTCTTCCTCGATACGAGATTATGAGAAACGGCTTACGATATCAATTTAGATTTCGTAAGATTAAATAGATAACTGAATATAATTAATATTTAATGATGTTGCACTCGACAGGGTAATTTTTATTTCTTCTTTGACTGCATGAGGGTATACCCTCATTATATGCAGTAATGTAACACACACACACACACGCACGCACGCACGCACGCACGCACGCACGCACGCAAGCACGCACGCACGCACGCACGCACACACACACACACACACACACACACACACACACACACATATATACAAAACAAATGGAATCGCTAATGATCTTCAAATCTATCCCATAATGTCTTTCACCTATATTTAATGTGTTTTCCAAACAATTAATCTTTCATGTTATTCAAATCGGCCGCCATTCTTAATCGCTAGTTCCAACTCCTCATAATGTATTGGTAACTGCTGCTATCTTGTATTCCGTTTGTCTTATGCCTTCACTGATACTTAGGAGGGTAGTTATTTGTGCAAAAATCATCACAATAGCATAATTTGTTGCAACTCAGGAGCGCCATAATATAACAAACTCACATATTTATAGTTACGTACATTAAAAATCGATACACACAATAAGTACCCTCCTTAGCAACCTACAGTCGAGTGATAATTTTTTTTTTATAATAGTGTTGTTCATTTTTTTTTGTAGATAAGCTACACTATCAAATCTCATTACATGACTGTCATTTTAAATTGTTTTAGCTGACCATTAGAACTAAAAAATGTCTAGATTTTAGATTAAAGTTCAAGGCCTTTTCGTTATTTTGCTTTGTGGCATTTATGCCCTTCCTCAACAATGTAATAAGCTAAGATTTAATCAAAGGAGGATGTGCAATCAAAAGTAGACGCACACTAGGGAAATCAAGGTTGCCTTCAAAAGATATTAAAAAACTCGTCAGAAAGAAAAACCGACCTTTTTCTCGCTGACTATATTAAGCCCTATAACCATTAAGGCTGCCTTTTCACTTCTGGAATGTTTGTTCGATGTACTTCAATAGCCCTCTTAGGAGATATGAGTAAAATTTGAGTTCTAGCTGCTGGCTCATGTGTCTTGATTAAGGTGCGTTTGAGAATATCATATAATATATATATCATCGATTGAAGTATCGGATTAATTATTGTTCAATCCATAGATTAATTCTTAATGTTTTTTTCATTGGAAAAATAGTTTGTTAACATACCTAATTGTTTTTCAAATAATTTATCTACATCAATACTACGAAAATAAATAAAGTAACAGCAATGAGAAACATCAGATAATAAATTATCTTGAAGCGGTTCACATCCATAAGGCCATCATCAACAATGTGATGAATATTGGAAGTATGTCGAGCAGAGTTTTGTACTTTATACTCGGAACTACCGAAAGGTACATCGTTACTGCACCTCGACGATGAAGTCGAGGTTATAAATGTCATATATAGAAATCCACTACAAAACAGTGATGGGGGATGTCAACATGATATTATGCAATCGAGATGCGATGAACTGAAAATGGGGCAATTTGGAATCGGAGAGACATTGATCGATTTATTGCTAAGAAATACTCTTCATGATGAACTTCCGATTCGGGAGAGACTTCATGAGAAATGGACTTGAATTAGCTCCGATAGATCACATGATAATAAAACATGAAAATGGAATAGATTTTATTACGATAACTAAGTGGCAAACAGTGAATGATTTCTCAGTGATCAATAAGGTAAAAACCGTATGTGATCACCGCATTAGTCAAAGGTATATTAATTTTAAATGCCAAGCTAGGGACATTTTGTCTATATAATAATTAGTGATACATTAACTTACGTATACTAGGGTCCGACAATTGCTAACATTCGAAACCCTGGAAGTTTTCAGCTCAAACTTTAAAATCGCTTCGAATGCCTAGACGAATGCTAAACTGTGGATGAAGTAAATAACAATCTTTGGAAACTCTCTGTACTGTTGGGTCGAAGTTCCTTAAGACTAGATGTGAACACAGAAGTTACAAATTTTATAATATGGGTACATTTAAAGATTAAAATTAATGAAAAACGAGATATCAGATTGCATTTTCACGGCCATTTTCCTGCAATCCGAACGAGGCTTCGGCGCTGTGCACTATATGCACACGCTTCGGCCAATTATAGTCGAAGAACTATTCTTGGTGTATGTGGAGTATTAAAAAGCCTTTAGATGAGTCGAAATCTGGCTGATGTGTTCTCTTGGGAAATGCCCCATTGACTATTATCACATCGAAGTGCTGACATGTCTGTACATCAATTCACTATCTCAGTCCGAGTATTGAATGAAAGTATAATCAATCCAATTACAGAGGTGTGTGACACGGAGATGTCTTATCTGCGAAATTCTTCGCCACGGCATCGGAAAACATTTTTAAGCTGTTATTTATTTGTGTTTGGTGATCTAATAATATGTAAAAAGTATAAATTATCATTTTTTTATATCGTTTGAGCTGAATGTGGTATTATATTTATTATAAATATTTGGAAAATATTAAATTCAGCACTTAATAAATATTTATCTAAATATATAATAAAAAAATAGAATCAGGTGTCTCTGTACATTGAAATTATGTATAAAAATGTAGAGTGGACGACAAAATAAAATAACGGGAACTTTTTTTGTATATAACTTTTTGTAGATATTTATGAAATTATCAAAATTGTTTAAATGTAGCTTTCATGAGTAACAGCTAGGCTTGGAGTAAAATATAGGTTTTATTTCACTGTAATTGTATGTCAGGAATAATGTTATCCACATTAAAAACTTAGCCTGAAATGTTAAAATACATTCAATAATAAAAAAAAACCTAACCCAATCAAAAGGTCAAATCTTTTAATCGCGATGTGCTGGAGTTATTGAAAAATGGAGAGAAATTGAGCAAGGAACCGAGGGAAAAGTCGAGTGTGGGACCGGATTAGATACAACACAGTGACCGGGATTGAAATCAGTAACAGTACCGAAACCAAAACTGAGAGTGGGAACGAGATGGGGTTGACGGTAAAATCGATCAGTATAAAATATGAAAGGACATATTCTACTTCAGCGCGGGCGAAGTTCTTGGCGATGAAGCACTATGAAAGACGACTATTTATAACTGGTTTTCAGTTCGTGTCAATCTTAGTGACGAATTTCATGATGGTCGACCGTCCACCGTTGTGAATAAAAACATCGATTCTGTGCGTCGTATGATCGAAACAAAAAGGCACGTGACCTACCACGAGATTCGAGCATCCTTATCTATAGGCATGACTCAAATACAAACAATTGCCACAAACATTTGAGTATGAAAAGCTGTTCTCGCGGTAGATCCCATATAATAGGACTGAGGCTCAAAAAAAGTACTGTATCACTTGGTGCAATACCATTCTTACCAAATTCAAGGAAGGGATGTCAAATTTGGTGTGGGACATAGTAACAGGTGACGAAACATGGATTTATTGCTACGATCACAAAATAAAGTAGCATTCGACCATATGGGTTCATCGATGAGTCGAAACTAACCAAAGTGCGAGCGAAATACCCCTAAGCGAATGATTGCTTTTTTTTAGGGTTCCGAGCTAAATGGCAAAAACGGAACTCTTATACTATACTATACTATATATCTGTTCGTCCGCATGTCACAGGCATTTTATTCAAAAACTACAAGACGTATATTAATGGAATTCATATGTATTTCATAATTCTACACTATAAACCTGCAAAAAACTGCGCTTCTCAACAAAAAGACGTAAGTGCCATGAAGATACGCTCTTTTGCTGATGCACTTTTATTTACAGTAGTTTAATAGTAATAGTCGACATACTTGTTTTTATAGTTATAAGCGACTAAAATGCTTATAACTCTTCTGGGCCGGAAACATGGAAAAAGTGTAGCAACGTAGTTTTTTCATCTGTAGTGCATTTTTAATAATAATAGCTTTGGAACCCTATAATGAGCATGATCCAAGATGCTCTTCGCCAGTTTTTTAATAAAACTGGACATAGCTACTGTTGCTATGGAGAATTGTCGTATCATGAACAGTGTTTGCTACACGACCATTTGTTTGCTGGAAGTCATTGACGAACTCCATAAAATAACCCTAAACGTCGTATCATTTTGCACCACGACAATGACAGTTCTCATAAGGCCAAACAGACAAATAAATTTTTGGGCAAGTGTGCATACAGTCCCGACCTGGTACATTATGACATTTTTTTTTGTTCGCTAAAATTAAGAACCAATTACGCGATCAACGATTTTCATCACCAAACGAGGCTGGCGAAGAGTATGAAAAACATATTTTCGAGGTCAATAGGGAGGAGGGGCTTAAATGTTTTCAAAATTGGTTTATTAGTATGAAAAAGTGCATTTATGATAACGGAGAATATTTTAAAAAACCAAAAATATATATTTGACTATTCGTGGTAATTTTTTTCTAATTCATTGCAGAAACTTTCAGTGCACTCTACGTATTAACTGTCCGAATGGAATCAAATTTTTGGTGATTATAATTTACTATGTTAGTAAATCTGTAAAATACAAAAGATCTTATACCTTATACTAAAATAATACAAGTCACAAAAGCTACTAAAATTCAAATAAAATTGAAACGCAGTGATTGAAAACTGTTTTATTTACTTCCAAATTCTTATAAAAATCTAGGAATTAATTGAATAAAATAAGCAACGATAAATTAATTTTCTTCATTGTTGTAAATTTTCATCACAATTATTCGAAGAAGGAAATTGGAAAACTAATTACATAAAATATTAACATAAAATATAATGTCGCTTTATCATATCTGACAATACTAAGTAAGAATATGGATATCAGAGATTGATTTTTAAGCGCCATCTCTCGAGAACTCCGTCAAAATGGCTGTATTTTTAATATTTGATGTCTTCCTGCCGGCCCCGGGAGACACCTTATTGGCATCGTGACAAGAGAGAGAACGTGATCTCCAACTTTATTAATGTGGATTTCTTAGAACGGAAATAAATGGCGTTCAATTTATGCCCATTAGTACTGTAATACGATATAAAGGTGTGATAAGTCGAAAATGAATTCGTAAAAAAAAAATTGGTTTTGTTATAGTGCCTTTATGTTATATTTTGAAAATTATCTTTAAGCGTGGATCTCTTAAGCTTAATCCTATTTTAACAAAGAGTACGATGCACATTAATTTTGCGCTTGATTAGGTTTCGTGGGAAACTCAAAATACCGCAGGTACATTAATTTCAGCATGAATTTTTGCATAAATCTACAGTGTAGGTTGTTTTAGATATCGAAATGGTCAAAAAAAACTGACGAATATATCTTACAGTAAAATACGATTTGGTTTCTTTATTTTACTGTAAGATATAATAAGTTTGTAATAAAATAGTTGTAATACCTGGAAAAATTATCATTGATAGCCAAAACAGGGTTATTTGTTCGACACCAATTCGTAAACATAATGTGTTTCTAAACCACGCTTCTTTGATGATCATAAATTGCTAGGATCGTATCCCCTAGTCTATCCAGCTTTGACGTGGAAGTCTCGTACCTAATAATTGCATTGCGGTGTTTTAGCAAGTGATCTCTATGGTAGAGCAGGTGAAACATTTAAGGGGGAAAAAATATAAAACTTGGACCGATGGGCCCGTGCGCGCGGGGACCGCGACAAATTGCCCAAGTTTGCGGCGGCGCCGGCGCCGGCGTTCGTCTTGAATAATTCTTCCATTTGTCAGCCTTCTTTGTTTATATTCTGATACATTAAGTCGGAATAAAAAAAAATGCGAAATCCACAGATTCCGTTTTAAAGTTCATTATTTATTTATTGCGACAAATCTAGCTTACATCTATATAATTTGGAATATAAGTCTACAGAGCCAACTACAACTTCCACATATTGTATTTCTTATTCAATCCTAGATGATGGCTGAATACAGACGTAGAGAAAAAATGCGTTAAACAGAAAGAAAAGTGCAAGCATAAGTGATATTTCTTATTCCTTAACTAAATTACTATTCAATATTTACATTAAATTTGGGGGCTTCTAATTGCCGATGTCACCATTGAGCTGACAACGTCCGGAACTGATAGAATAACGTGCTTTTCGAGGCACGAAACGAATAGTAATCGAGTAGTAATCTGACTTAAAAACTCAAGGATCGGTACAAACGTGGTCATGATTGAATTCGGTAGTACCTTCTGATTCTATAGTGAAGGCCCTAAACAGTAAGCCACAGCCCATAAACTGGTATTTTAAACCCAACGCAAAAGGAATCATTCAAATCGTTTCATAAGCAAAGAAGTTATGGGTGATAATATTTAAAAAAAAGACCTAAAATTTATCTCCAATGACAAAGTCATTTAGTGGAGTATATAAAAGTTGACGATATATTTCTTTTTTGCATTTCATTATTTTTCTTAAAATGTAATGGAAATCTTTTATAAAATATTCAGAAAATATGAAATCGTAAAGAATAAAACCTGCAGCTCTCTTATTGCAGATCAAGCGTTTATTTTGTGAATCATTACGTATAAGCGAAATCGACCTATCGCAAACTCGAAAGTCAGGACAGAGTCGGCATGCGGCGGCGACGCCGGCACTAGATGTGAAGACGAGAGCGACACGCGGGTGTGCGCGCGAGCACATCGAGGTTGTGGCGATGTGTATCGGTGATTGAACATGGGAGATATTTATATATAAAAAAAAATTAGTATATGCTTCCTAAGACTGTACATTTTTCTATATAGTATATTCTGTTTGAGGAACCACAAACCATGGAGCCTGATGGTGTAACCAACGATTTCGTTCAAAGTCTTGACTATGTTTCGGCATACATATGTATACCTTCCTTCTTAGAGAAATTATTTTAAAATGTACACACTTCAGTTACACGTCAATTTGCGCGCAGAGAAGTAAGCTATAATCGGGAATTTCAACAGTGCAAATTAGTCTACCGGGTACGTTGATACGAGTTTAAAATTACACGAGGCCATTTCAGACCGCCGCCGTCGCTTCGCGCGCCCGCCAGATGGCGTCTGCGAACGTCATCATATTATGGCGGGTGTCGAACCTTCTACGCATTAATGTATAATGCAAACTAGCCACGGTTTTTACGACATAGAAGAAGTCATTTTATAGGAGCCAGTGTCGCGTAGTTTAAACATTGCTCGTTACTTGGGGGCACAATTGAAAACTAATAATTTTACTGGAATTCCCGAAATGAAACTTCTTTAAGCGCGATTTGACAAAAAATGAAATCTTTATTCGGACTGAAGTGACGATTAATAAACTTTGTAGTCCTTTCACAGAGCTTCCGCACTTGTAACTTGAGCTTCAAACTTCCTCGTCAGACCAGAAAATATTGAAAGCCAAAGTATTAGAGTCGATCTCTATTCGCAAACAATAACTTCATGTGTACGCCCCTAATATCTTTACTAATAATTGTTATATTCGTACCTAATCGTGTGCGCAACTGAGTGACATAAAATTAATTATTTAATTTCTTTATATCTCTCTAACAAGACCCCGATCTGATCTATATCGTTAAATTCTAACAAAACTTGAGGTTATTCATTTTATTTATTAGTTCGTTTATTATTTATTAGAGTTCATTCATAATGTCTGCTACGAGCTCGTTTTGTGGTGTTTTATTGTGTTGTGTTGTTTGTTTGTGTGTGGTAAATGTTTTAATTTAATCGCGTGCGAGTTTCAATTACAATTGTGACAAAAATGTGAGAAAATTTCATGTTAACATATATCGATCTTAAAATAAACTAAAGAATTTGTTTTAGCGTTACTCATTACGCAAAATTTTGTTTTTTATACAGATCCTTTTAGTCTCATTTGTATTTCAAAAATAGGAATCTAAAACTAATAATCCGATTACACCAAAACAAAAAACTAAAAAAAAAAAATGAAAAGAAACGAAAGCGTAAAATATTTTTAGAGTAATCCTAATCGACTGCAATGGAGTGTAATTGTTGGCAAGATATAAGTCCTATGATTTCAGAGTTGAAAACTGTTTTTCCCTATTTGCTTTTGTGGTAGTCGCCTGAAAGATAAGTCATCGACAGCAAGATGAAGACAGCTCGCATGATGAGGAGAACGAAGCGAAATAAATGAATTCGTGCGATGCGACGCTATAAGGGAGAGGGCAGATCCGGTCATAGGGACTGTGCATTTAGAATATCATGCCACCTGGTGACTGAACTTTACGTCTTTCAGGAAAAAATATTAAACTGTTACATGTGGTTATAGTTTATTTATATTAATTTAAAAGTATTTGTAGATTTTTGCAATATCTTTATCGATAGAGCCTAGTTACATCAAAACACATCTGGTTGGGAACCTTAAAGTCAATTAGCCAATGAAACTTCATTACTTTTCGTGGAGTAGCTGTTTTGCTTCATGAAAAAATTGTAAATTTATAACGTAATCAGAAGTGCTACTTCCCTGAAGTACAGGTAAACATGAAACTTGTATTGTGTCGCCGCAGTTGCATTATGAGCTCGCGCCGCGCCGTGATTTTCTTTCTAGACGATGCACTAAAATTCTTTAGAAATGATAACCTAAATACGTTATCTATTGCAACTGAATGTATACTAAAACTTGGCCTGTTAGAGTGTTTTCATATAAAAAAAAACATGTAAATAGGATCGGTGGTTTGACAAGGTTCAACAAGTTCGACAGGACAAGGCGACTGAGAATAGCTTCGAAAACTCGTTCACTGAGGACGCTCGAATCGAGTGTAGTTAGTTTGTAGAAGTTTGAATTGCTCTGTCAGCATACAGTTGGATACACACGAGATGAGTCACTTCCCGGGAATAAGGGAGTCTGTTCGTGTTCACTTGCGTGTTTATGCACAAGTAATCATAAACTACAAGCGAACCATCGAAGAAACGAATACATTATTGTGTCAGACGCAAATATGGTTTCAATTAATGTACGTGGATAATCAAGGAAAACCAAAAACTGCAAATATTAGTAGTCAACATAAAGACTCCTATCAATTCTTTTTACCTGATCTAGAAATACTCCGCAAAGATTGAATTTACGGAACAATAAAATCTGTGTTGTTAGCCCGATTCCCTCCAACTGTTATCGATACATGAAATGGATTCGTTGCACTAGTTGATGCTTTTAAAGAAATCGTTTTACGGCAAAATTTATGTAGAACAAAAAAAAATCGCATAAAGAAATTTTGACAGTTAAGCAACAGCAGTCGTGGCATGGCAGTGCTATTGTTATATACAACCCTGTCTTTACATGCAAAAGTACTTTACAAATTTCTAACGCTTTATCATATATTTTTGTCCATTTATTATACATGCGCATGGGTTATTTATCATTTGTAATCGTGTTTATTCGCGTTATCTCGACATTGTTCTGAATCTTTTTCATCCTAGTCCGAAAACTTTTTTGAAGCTGTACTATTCACTAATTATCTGAGAATTTGTCGTCGCAGCCGTCGTTTATTTTATTCTTTGTCATTTAGATACTATCTTTACCTTTCATATATTCAACTTTGTAAGTTAATTCAGCTTGTTTTAATTTACGCTCCAAACTGAATACTTCTTTACATTTAATGGTTTCTTTCAAATCTACCGTATTTCTAAGTATATATCTTAAGTCAGCTTAAAACATTTTCTTCTCATTCTAATGACTGTGTACGAATCACCGTCTATGGTTAAAACGTATCTACCTAGAACATAACTATCTAAAACGCGAATTCGTTTCCATCCAATTCTGACCAGAAGCCATAGAAGTTTCGAATTTATACACTCATTGTCGTTCACATACTTGCATATCCTTTGTGAGAGCTGAAGTGTGCATTGCGATATTTGATCAACCATAGACCAATAACTCAATTAACGGACCTTTGCCTTTTCATTTCTTGTTATAGGAATTTAGTTTTATCTTTCATCTGCAAACTTCGTCGATAGTCTCGTCCATTGCAAATATAATTAGAATAGCAAAGTAGAAGGCTTCTGTTCGCGTTTCGTCCCTCCAGGTTATTAGGCGTGACGGATGGAAATCCTAACTCTCCGTAGTCGACTATAGAATAATTATGTACAAAAGATAGGTATGAAAATGAACTTAGGCGACATCCTTACAGCCTTATTGTTTAGAAAGTTTAACAAAATATAATGACGTTTGTAGAAGAACTAAAGCGAATCCGTAGAAATTACATGTAACGATCGATGAATGTTATGAGGGAAAAGAGAAATTTGAAACTGTACTAAGTTTTAGATATGTAGTCTTTGTCTATTGCATGAATTAGCATTACATTACGTATTGTAATAATAATATTTCTTTTTTGCATTTCGTGACGCGGATTATAGACATGAAAGGTAATAGATACGAAACAACTAATTTGGGATTTCTAATAAATTGTAATAAATAACACAAGTTTATTGAAGAGCTTATGTTAATCAGCTTAAATAAGTAAATTTTCAATCCTACTCTGGCGGCATGTTTTTAAAATCACTAGATTGATTTTCAGATTCATCAAAGCAACTTGTTTTCCCTAAGATTTATTTAGCGCATTTTCAACCGTTTTTCAATTCGTAATTATTTTTTTTCAATAATCCCCAAAATCTGTTTAAGTTATTAATTTAATTAATGCGCATACAAAATTTAAAGTCAAGTACTTCATTCCGATTAAATTCAAAATGTCGATCAAAACAATTATTTAAAAATATAGCACGGAACAGTAATTGAAGTGAAATTAAACAAAATCTTGTGAAATATTTACGTACCACGATTTTTCATTTTTACATATAAAAATATATTAAAAGATTTCCTTAATATGCACTGTTTAAAAATAACTATTTGCCCAACTTGGCGATATAACTGATCGAAATAATGAACTAAGCAATACCAATCAAAGCAATAATTTGCTTTTGACTCTGTTGTATGTAATAGATAAGATGAATACCTAATGAATAAAAAAGTGCAATAATTTGGCTAGCAAATTATACAAGTTCCGGGAGTTAAATTCGAGGAAACTGCAATTCATATGCACAAATCGGTCGCGAACTGCATTGCGGCGTCGACGAATTCGAAACGAGCGGAGTGCATCGCGCGCCGAAATAAAACTGGTGGTCGGCGACGACGCGGAATGCCGCGGGAACAGCGGGTTGGGAAATGTCGAGGTCGACGCGCGCGCGACTGGAACCAATTTATGTGATTTTATTTGTTTGCTCTATCCGGAACAGCTGATATAATTATTCCTTGGTTTACGGAGTTCAATGTTTATTGTTTTACTTATTATAAGAAAATCATCCCTTACACCGATTATTGAAGTGAAACTTCTTTATCGGCGTATGGGAGAAATTTTATAGCAATGTAACGTTTTTCTGTTACGCGCCATCTTTATTTCTGAGTAACGTTTTTCCGTTACGCGCCATATTTATTCAATGTTATTAATGTCATCGTGGCATAAACATAATTGTTACCTAGGCCACTTGTCACATATACTTTCTGTCAACACCCTAGATCTATTTACAGTTTGTATATATTACATTTTCCTATTATCTATGTTGAAACCTTTTCAACTGACATACATGAACTATATCTCACATTCTTTCATTGAGTGACTCGATTTTATATGTAGCGTTCGATAATTTTTCTACAATTCTATATGGCCCTTTGTAACATCGCATTAATTGAAAAGTTTTAGCTATCACCCTTCTAGGTACATATACCATTACCAAGTCTCCTACATGAAACTCTGAATATTTCTATTTCTGAAACTCAGTAGTGACGTGAAAAATAATATTTCAATTAAAAGATTAGCGAAAAAAATTTTATAAAGTTATTTGTATCCATGTCTATGATAATAAAAGCCTTTTGCATAAACTTTATCTAATTTAGCTTTATTCAACAAATTTCTGTGAAGTTGTAAATAGTAAATCATTTTTCGAAAAATGATTTTATAAAGAAGTTTCACTTCTGTACACTAATACACACACGCCTTTTTTTTTAAACAAGGGGCGTTCCGAGAACGCTGTAAAGGTGACCTCTACAAAGTTTATGCTGTGCATGCATCTTTTACCTCGTTGAGGATTTAATTTGTTGGTTTTATGGTTTAGTGTTATTGTGGAAAAAATATACGAAATTCCTTAATCCTGTGTCTTCTTGTACGCCTATTAAATTGTACAAAATACGGTGTCGCAAAATAAAGCATACAAGTATAGACAAACATAAACTTTTATTAACTGGCAAAAGTGACGGACACTGAGAGACACGTTCGATAATGACATTTTTATTAGTGGTTAATTATGTTCTTACCTTCGTAACGCTGGGTATTTTAATCGTAAAAATTGAATTGATCGGAAAAATAATCATATTAGTCACTTACATATAATTCGTTTTGAACGAACATTTGTAATTTTTTTGGTCTCACAGCAAAATATTTTCAAGAATCAAAAAGTGTCATTATTTTAAATCTTTTAGGTTTATTATGTACTTATCTATATTTTTACTCATTAACGTTTTTTGAAATTACCCACGGCTATATAAAAATCAAGTAAAAACCTTTTCAGATAGTGAATAAATAAAACTGTGCTGATAATGAAGTTTAACAGGAGATAGGTGACATTCATACAAACATAACAAATGTATAAATAATTTGTCATATATTCTTAGTGGCATTTTTTCCTTTTTTGCGTAGCTTTAGCAATGTAATTCCTTGGCCTCAATTCGAATCGTGACTTACTAATGGCGTTATAGTCGAAGAACAAAACGACAGTTATCGCCATATACATATAATGCTCATTTAGATTCTTTACTTTATTACTTCGAGCGAGCAATGCCCATATTCATAAATTTATGTATGCATGTCTCAGTAATGGTTAAAGATTTAGATAAAAAAATGCTATTCGGCCTCCGAAACGGACGTAGATCTCTCGTTAAATATTTGTAATTTCAAATAGCCACAATTTCTAAACTGATTAGCCGAATCAGCTCATCTTCGAACTCGTTCAAGGTAATCGTCTATAAAATAAGTGCGCGAAGTTTAATTAAGGTTCCTTGAGGATTGCGGGTGCTATCGTGATGACAAACTGCGTTATATTCCATATATATACAATCCAATGCTATTTTCTGAACCTCCTCGGCTACAGAGAATATAATATGACAAAATTTCTGCAAAGTTCCGCCATGAGACCAAATACAAAAGTTATATTTCTAAAGAAATCTACTAAAGATATTTTGATAACTTTTTGCCCTACAAGTTTATGTATATAGGTGTCTTACTTAGAAAAATGCTATAAAAATATTTTTCTAAATATTGCTTTATAAGTCCCATATCGTAAATTTTTGGGGTATGTGTATTGTTGTTATGCTATTAGATGTAATGCCTAGGTATTAGTAGGCTTAATATAACGTTCTCAACAATAGATGGCAGTATATAACATGGATTAGATAGATGGCACTACGTGATATTATTAACTTGCGAACAGGTAGCAGGTAAATTTTGCATATTAAATATAGCGTATGTATATTGTGTCTAAATAAAGATTTATTGTTGGAAATAAACATAAACAACTTTTTCTTATGGAAACTTGTTAAACTGGAAAGACGCCGAACATAGCTAGGTTACCCAGACATTTAAATTTAAATACAGTATGTTAAATTTGTATTCACGTAAATAGTCGTGAGCGCAAGGGTGATCTATAAGCCCCTTAAACAATAGCCACTGCACCGCGGAGTGTAACCAAGATAGGAGTTATTGGACAACGCCCACTAAATTTTCTCAGATATGGCCCCCTCTCCGCAAATGCAGCGGCGCAGGCGCGGGTTTTCGGCGTATGAATTATTGCGGCTGCTTCTAATACGGTTTTTACACGAATAATGCTTGAAAAGGGCATGCTGGTGTATTCTATTGTAAAGAATGTAATTTTTGTGGTACGTCAATTTGGATATTATATTTGGAAATATCTCTGATATGATTATCACTATATCACTGGACACAGGTTTCTTCCAAAAGGTATATTCTGCTTTATATCTTCTATAAATGTAGACAAAGTTTATCTGTTTTGGAATAGACATCATAATTCTTTGGAGGTGGTGTCTAATTTAAATCACTCCATTAACAGTACTACACAGGAACCCGCTTATTCTAAATGGCACCTTTACATTTTAACTAAGGGGTCACTAACGGCAACTAGAGGGTCATTAGATATGACGGTGAGTGGATATGATGTTTTACGGGGATGTTAATCAACAGAAGAAGAAAAGCGTTATTCTAACTACATAGATAAATTAATTAAATTTATTGTTCTACTCTAGGAATATTAATTAAGGTTGTCGCAGTATTTATTTAGTTAACATCCAACTTTTGAATTTTTAAATGGCATAAATTACTGAAACGATTTCGATGAACTAAATCAAGTCGATCGTTTTTGCATGACAAACAGAAAAGTAATAAATTTTCTAAAATTTCATATAAAGTAATTTTAAATTAATTCGCTTTTAAATTTTAAATATTATTAAGTTATTTAAAAATACTTATAAGGAAAACTGCATTTTTTTAGTATCTCGTGAATAAATACAATCATAACATTTTTTAAAACCTTACTTTTGCATATTTTCAAACTATTGAGAACAGCAGAACATTAACGATCTCTTCGATAGCCCTATTATTTATAAAGCCCTTGTTACAAATTTTACATAAAAATAAGGGATCTTTTCCTTTTCATTTTGGCATAAGACAGCCCTCGCGTTAAGCTTTCTTACATTACCTACCACATACAAAAGTATTCGCACTTCTATGCCGAATTTACTAACGACGACCGTAGAACATATGTTATATTCAGCCATTATGTGGTGCACTTTTTAAATGTCCTCAATCAAAACTTCATGCAGCTAGCTGTCGCAGTCTACAGCTCCTGTATAACATTTCACGTAAAACTATTATGTTTTTGGTTATGAATTTTTGGCTAACGTTTTGTAGTGTTTCCAAAGAGAATAGAAATTGGCATTTTGTACTGGCACAAACTTCTCATACACATGCATCCGTTTTGGTATCCATTTTAGCCAAAAAGAAATTTAATTATTGTTTTGATAAATACGTACTTAATTTGCCATGCCTCTTTGGAAAATTGAGAATGTACAAAATTATATTTAGGACCAAAACCAAATTTCACGCTTAAACTGAATACTGATTATAGAATGTTTTTCCAAAATTTGTAAACAAACTGCCTAGATATTTATTTTGATATACATACAATGCAATATTATTTTTGTTTCTTTTTGGTACCTCATTGTTAATTCGATGTCGTATTGGAACTGATGTCTTGTGACTGGACTGTTGAAATAGAAACTGTTTTTCTAATAGACTTTTCCCAATAAATAGTCCTTTGAATGCCCTCCACGTGACGTAAAACTTTAGCCTTATCTCACCGTGGGTAGCGGCATGATATGTGAAGTACACAAAGATTCGTATGTTAAATCACCATAGTTCTGTGTAAATCGTGTGGTGCCTAGTAAAAGCGTGTCAAATTTTTGCTATGAATTTTAAGGTCAATGACAAATCGGAATTGTAATAGACACAGTGAACCGTAGAATTGTTCAATAATTTGCACGATGTCGATGGCGCTGTCTTTTTTTCAAGGCAAAAAGAAAATTCGTAAAATTAGATAAGTTATTGTGTTAAGTCCGATTTTAAAAAATCGAAATTTAATCAGATATTGACGTTTTCTGACGTTGACATTTACAAGGGAATATCCTTATGTCTGTGTAAGTGTACACGAGGGCTACGCCGAAATGATCGCGAATCGGGTACCTTGAAATGAGTTAGAATAAACCCTTTTTTAGTGAATACTGGCCATTTAGAATCGAGATGACGCTTACACAATCGATAAGGGAATGTTTAAAAAAAGAATATTTCAATTCAAAACAGACAAGTCGATAACAAAATGAAACGCATGCGTAAAAATTTACGTGTTACAATTTGTTACAACTTTTGACGAGTGTTATTTCCAAATGAGTGTCTCGTCGAGTTTGTTTTTTTTTATGAAATTGAAGCACCGCGTCAATCGACAATTTACCGTCGGTATGCAGAGTTCTGAGGTCATGTCTCTTTCAGTACTGTACCTTCTACAGGTCTCACCAAAAACAGGAGTAACGCTTTAATACGTCGCTGTTGTGCATAAAATTATACAGGTGACCAACATGCGACATATGACATATACGACATATACGACATATGCGACACATGCCCAAATTCGGGCAGCTATGGATATTAGAATGATTGCAATTCATTCTATTTTGCAAAATGAATTGAGTACCCTGCAATTAGTCTGAAGAGCAAAAGGCCAGTCGTGACAGGTCTACTCTGCATCAGTGTAACGTAAGGAAATCCAAAACCGTTTATAACACCGTGTGACGTTTCATGGATTTATTATTATGAGCCTGAAAGAAAATACCAATCTACAAATTGAATTTTTCAAGACGAGTTTAAGTCAAAGAAAGTAGTACATTCTCGCAACGTGTCCAAGAAAATGGTCGCTTTGTTTGTATCGAAAAAAGAACACGTTGTTAATATTCCATTACAGGAAAACGGAACGGTCACTGCCGATCGGGACACCATGGTTTGTTTGCCAGAAATTATAACTGAACTACGTAAAGGTAATCCGAAAGGTCGTATCATCTTACATTGTGATAATGCAAGCTTTCGCCCCGCTCATAAAACAAACGAAGTTTTGAGGAAGAAAAATATTGAAAAGTTAACCCATCCACCGTAATGAGATGAGCCCTAATGATTTTTTACATATACTAGAATGAAAGATTTATTACGTGGTCAGCGGTTTGAAGACCTAGAAGAAGCAGGAGAATTTTACTATTCGGCCATTTTGTCAACATCAATTTCAGAATGAAATTTCTGCTTCAATGATTGGTTTTATTGAATACAACTGAGGATAAATTTTAATGGAGAATACTTCGAAAAACAGTAAAGAAATAATTACTTGGTTATGTCCTTTAATTTGTTTTTTTATTTAAGATCATTTCGGTTGCCCCTCGTATGAATGCGCATAAAAAAATGGACTGATTGGGATTGCAATTGCGCTGTTCAAATTTTCTGAAAATTTGTCAAAAGTTAATTACGTAGATATTGAGATATACCATACCACAAAAGGTTTTTGAGAAAAAAATTAATTTCTTTAACCAAATAATTCTAAATCTAGTCAGTTTATTCCTAATGCAATTCCCTGAATGTTATAAACTTGATCGTAATTAGTCAATTTTTTTGAGAGGTACCGTCAAAGAAGAGTTAAAAAGTGTCTTCAATAACTATTTTGAGATTTTTAAATTAACTTTGTCTAAAAATTGTGTTGAACGTTATAAGTTGTGATCGTTTAATTTGATCAAAAGAGATCAAAAAGATATCGTCAAAAAGTCTGAATAAAATATTTATTTCAGAATAACTTTTAAATTTCGTGACTAATGGATCATTAAAATCAGGATAGTTTTTGAGCTCCAAGAACTGCATGGAAGTTTTGCTTAAAAATGTTAATGACAAAATGTTTGAAAAACAACAATGAATTATTTTTTTATGAATATAAAAAATTTGTAAAAGAACGCTGATAGTTTTGAGTTTGAAATGTTAGCAATAATATTTTTATGTTTACCATGCTTGAAAACATTATTGCTCTAAACGATACGAGAAAGTTTGAAGTAGCATCAAATGCAACAAAAAGAAATCTGAGCATTCTGGCGACTCTTTAAAAAGACATTATTTTAGACAGCGCACGATGAGTCTAGTATTTATACATTTGAATTTTTTATTTTAAATTTTTATTAGAGGTTGCCAGCTACTGTACAGCTAACTGGAATAAATGTTCCCTGAAACAATGTTATCGAATATACACCGCACACATTTTAATTTTATAACTTAGAAAGCTAAAATAGCTTTAAAATTACAATGTCGCTCTCTTCTACATTCCGTTAAGTAAATTTCATAAAAATTCGCTTGTCGGTTTTCGTTATTTTAAAGGTGCAGTCAGCTAAAAATATACAAAAGAATTTAATATAAAAATACAATGAGTGCAATTGATTGTCACTTATCTTCGATATAAATTATGAAAATGACACTATCAATGGTTTCGACGAGAACTGGAAACTGTTGTCGCCGCGCCATACTGCCGGAACGACGGTAACCCGGCGATCCGGATTAAACTGGATTAGTCCATTTATCAGCGGCGGCGTTTGCGGATATCCTCGTAACTAAAGGAAACGATCTAACGAGATGTTCATTCAACATGGACTGCCTGAGAAACAAATAAAGAAGAATGCCATGTTTCAAAATGAAAATTAACGTGTAGCGCATAAGAAAGCAAACTTATCATGCTAAATAATTTCCTATTCAATTGAAATACGTTAGGAGAAAGTCGTTAGCAGAGTTACAATACAACGCTCGAAATTATACCGATATGAAGTTAGTCACGAAAGAGTCCCAATGCGTAAAATAGGAAGGTGGGGAGAAGAAGGAAGGATCGGGGAACGTCGTACCTGCGCATCATATCAATCGCAGGCAATTCAGAACGGCAGAGTTTAGAGCATTGTACTTTACAGAACAACCCACGGAACTATGCCGCTATGAAGTTAGTCATGAAAGCATCGCAAGGGCTTAAAATATACAACGCGGGGGAGAAGAAGGAGGGGCCGGGGAGCATTGCACCTGCGTATAGCATCGTTCGCAGGCAATTTAAAGCAGCTCAGTTTCATGCGTTATATTGTACACATGAATTGCACAACCAGCTCTTTATAAATCGAAACCATAAAATTACAAGAATTATACGAGGGCCACTCTGGAAATATTGACATCCTGTCAAACGTCTGTTTTTCCGCGGTTATGATCGCACACGCGTGCAAGTCCGCTTCAGTATAGAAGCGTGTTCAGTCATTTCCCGCGTTTTTGAACGTAAGTGTCGTTAAAAAACGCGGAAAATGACTGCACACGCATTTAATCAGTATTTAATAATGAAGAGCCGTCTCGAGCCACTGTGATGGTTTAGAGAATTTCGTAATGAACGCAATCAACTTCAAGATAAAAAACATACGGGAAAGCCTGTTTCAACGGTCACTCCAGATAATGTCGCCCGTGTTTGTAAAATGATAAAAGATGACAATCGATACACCTACCACTGAATCACATGATTCAGAATACTCTTGGGATTGAATCCACAGCAGTGTATAAGTTCTTGCATGATGAATTAAAAATGAACAAGATTGTGTCTTGTCGGGTCCCACATCATATTATACGACATTAAAAATCCGAGCGTGTAAGGATTAGCTGATAGACATTAAAGTTATTGATAAGGGTGGTAAGGGTGGTAACAGTATAATATCTAACATTAAAACATGTGATGAAACCTAAATTAGATTTTTGAGTTACATACATGTCAGAAAAGTAGAGTATACATTAGTAAACATATCCAACGCCAACCGTCGTGAAAAAAGAACGTGTAATCATAAAAGTTAGATATACAGGGCGTGTTTTTCAGATGTAAAGGTTTGGTCAAAGCTATTAAATTAAAAGGGCAGAAAACTTTCACGATAGCCTGGGCGTACAACAACCCTTCGCAGAACTTCTTCAGACTATAAGATATTAAAGGCTTAACGCTGTACCACCACAGCGCATCCTGTCATAAAGCAACGTTCACTGTCAACTTTTTGAATGATAACATTATATTCTTATAACATGCCATCTTACTTGCCGGATCTCGCAATGCGCGACTTCTGATTGTTTCTAATTGAAAAAAAAAAGAAATTAAGTGGCGGCATTTCACATCAGAATAATGAGTCGACTCCGCTAATACTGAATATTTTGACTCTATTTCTGTAATCGACTGTCATGATGCTTTTCGTTTGTGGAAAATTTGTCTACGGACGTGTATCGACGCTAAAGGAGACTACTTTGAACATATATAAAACTTGCGTGTATTGCTCCCTGTATGTCTATAGTAATTTTGGAGTGACCCTCGCCTAATGTTTGGTATTTAGGAGATGAAAAGTGTGTACGCGGGAATCCCTTTACTTCCTTCCGAAACTAATGTCCGTTAACTAATTCAAATTGATGATGTCATTAGCCGTCGTTGCATACGGGTGTGGTTACAAGTGGCCATCTCGTCGGCTTTCGCTTGTGATGGCGATTAGAGGACATGATGCTGAGGATTTCTACTGGAAACTATTCTTCGTTCTGTGTCATGATGGTCATTTTGCCTATCCTAATTGCGAATTAGCTTATTATTTCAAAATTCGAATCTTCTACTATTTATTCACTGCAATTAAATTACATCTACTTTAAAATGCATCAAAGACTGCTGCTGCGGCGTTGCTCCCAATTTATTTTTATTTCAAAATGCAAGGTCTGGATTTTGAGGCTATCGCTCTGTCACCGTAGAAGTAATGACGGATAAATAAACAAACATTGATTTTTGCGACAATTCGCAGGAGCATATAACATCAACCGAGGAGACGTCATGTTCAGCTTTATTTTTTTTTAATTTCCTTCAAAAACGTACGACTATTTAGTTTAATTTTTTTTAAGCTAATTATTTTTGCACACCATCAGGGGAGTGGGTCGAGAGCTGAAATACCTAATCAGAATATTAAACTCGTGAATACATTTGAATACGTTAGGTCGGGTTTGGAGGCCCGTCCCGGGGCCGGCTCGTTCTTCAGGCGGGTCACCGTTTGTTTCTATTTCGTAATGGGGGGATTGGCTTAAGTCTCACTATTGCGATGCGAACCCTTTAAGTCTCGATTCACGGTTCAACTCAACGTTCAATCGATTGACATCGAAGACAGACAGGTTGGGTTTCGATTCGAGCGCTGAGAGTTAATACCGAGATATTTAAGTTATGTTGCTTTTTTTTTTTTTATGAAAATGACAGTGCGATGGGTAAAAATTTAATTTATGTACACGACATTTATAATTACCTCCGTATCTTTTTGTCTACAATGCCGTGTAATAATTAGATTTTTGAAATTCTAGATGAGCATATATAATATCGAATAATATACGAATACTCTACATTTTGTAAAGATTCAGGGGTCACTATTGGTTGTAGTGGGTATTGATTGAAATACATAGTATAGGATCGCACTTTATGGAAACCTATCGGCGGTTTTTGCGTTTAGCAGTGGACCTTCATTTTCTGAGACCAACAAACGAATGTATATGATCATTAATATTATCGTCAAAAATAATGATAGACATAGGGATGAACGTCGAAAGTAAGCATATTTATTGTGCGCTTATGCGAGTAAAATAGTAGGCGGTTACTAGTCATCTACCAAATAAAGGTAAACATTTTATGCTTACATGCGTATTGGCGAGAAAGAATAATTAAAAGGCCTTTTGAAAATTTGGATTTTGTCCTATAAACAGATATAATAGAAAATTTGATATATATTCAAGACCAGAAATTAAAATAAATTAGGTTTTCATATTAGTAGACTACATAATGTCAGGAACTCATCTAAGGGGCTCTGCGTGCGTTCGCTCAATGAGGTCCCCATGGATATACAATATTTACTCTTATATAAATTTGAGATTATTAATAAATAAATACTAATTAAATAAGGGTATTCTACAATTTACAAACATTAGAACACACATATCCGTGGCAATAATTAGCTAGACGTTTTAATGGGCTGTCTTACTCAGTAATTGTTTTATATTTATTGTGGTTATGTAGGATAAATTTAGTAAAAAGCAATCTATAAGTTTTTTGCTCGTTATTCTTGTAGGAGAACTGTCTTCCGAACGCGTGGTAAAGTGTAAATACTACGTATTTCAAGTGTTATTTATTTAATGACATTTTATTATGACATAAAAATATTTAAGCTTAAATTAAAAATGTTTATATTTCAATCAGTATTATTAAATTCCATTGAATTCAAGGTAATTGAATCAGTACGTAGGCCGGCGGTGTTACAGAGCTGCGGTCGGTCTAATGGTTTATTTGCCTTCTTATTTGCTTCAGGCTTTTACGTTACAAAATTACGTTCCATTTTGTTAACTCTCTGGGAAATTGACCTTTGTTTAGGAAAGCACACAATGGAATGTAATAAAAGATTTATATTTCCTTTAGCCGAGAACTTTTGTAATGCTGTAAGAATTGTCTCAGTTAAGGAATTGTCTTTACAACATTATTGAATATATTTTTTAAGCTATTGCATAGCTTTTATCGCGCGCTTTGAGTGTGGCGACCGAATGAAGAAATTCCGTAACGAAAATAAAACCTAACACCCCCCACTCCGCCTACCATGTAGCTCGGCCGAGCGTTCGCTTAACGTGTGTGTATATGGTACGACTATACGAAGCTCGCACGGATCGAGACGAGCTGCTCCGAAATCGGACAAATACGTAAGCAGCTGTTTATGAGAAAGTATATAGATGTATAGGTATCTATCAAATCTTTATAATGCCACACTCACCGCATGTGCCCCGTAAGTATACATGTAGGTATATATGTATACATAGGTGTACCTATATACAACAGTAAATAGCAGTTGCTGGTGAATAGCTATACGCGTCAAATTTGTGTATACAGTGTTTTAAGTACGAATAAACAAAGTGCATTTATTAAAGAAGAAAGTGATGAAAAACTTGAATTAATATCAAAGAAAAAAAAATACTGCATAAATAAACAAATAATTATAATTGCATAAGTTGATAAAAAATGCTATGCAATAGCTTTACCACGGCAATCCCCGAGTGCCACATGTTTATTTCTTTCAGATTTCATTATACATAAAAGCTACTATAAAAAAATTAATAGACATACCGATAGATGATTGAACAAAAGGACGATTGAAAGACAGAGGAGTCGGATTGAAGAATAGAAGAACCGGTCGAGGTGGATACGGATATTTTAAAAACCCACCGATTTACAAAACCCTTTCAATCGTGTAAACGACGCTGCAGAACATGGATGTATAAATAAATCGATTGTTGATAAATCCAGTCGCGCGGATGTCGGGGTCCCCACGCACACACGGCGGCTTGCAAACAGCTCGTACACGTCACGTCATATAGTGCAACATGCTTTGGCCGAGGCGTATTGTTTTTGTCCGCTAAATATACTCAAGCGTACAGTACGACCCGCCCTCCGGCCGGGCGTCGGACAAGCCCGAAGTTTATACACGAACATCTATGTCGTAAATTGTTTGTTTCGTATAGGTAAATAATTTTCTGTCGGTCTGTTTCCATTGTCCGAAACGATTTCAGTGTGTACAGATGGTCCGACAGGGGAAAAGGATTGAATGATGTTTTGAACGATAACGATCAATGTAATTTAAGTATGTTCGATATCAATAAATTTATTGATATTCACGCCTGTTGTGAGTTTTTCACTGTCTTTCCTGTCCACATATTAGGAGATAAAAATCGTACGATTCAGAAAATTGTTTTAGATAATTTCTCCTTTTTAAAAATCGTTTCGGAAAAACGTGTCTTAAATTAATATCGATACCCGATTGTCTTTCGTTTTTCAATTTCAATAATGTTTGTTGATTACTTTATTTCTTATGGATAATACAAACTCAGTTTTGTTTGCAAGACCTAAGGCTTAATGAAAATTAATAAAGAATCAATCATAAGTAGTATACAGTTAAGGCTGTATTTTTATTGCCTTTGTTAATATATAGCAATGTCTTCTTGTATTATCTGACACTAAATCTAAAATGACGGCGAGTACATCGCAAGTTGCTTCTGCATCGGAATATGACGCGGTCGGCGCGCGGCGAACACAGAATTTACAAGTAAGTTTTAAGTACTGAATGCAATTAAACAATTTGTTCGGTAACTCGATAAGTACGTTGAGACTCAATTTCAGACATTGTCAAATTTCAAACGATATGGTGTGAAGGCTGGTTGGAGGTTCATCGGAGCGATAAAAAACATTACGCTCGCCTGATAGACGTATATATGCCTCGTGTATAGCTATATATATATATATTCAGATTTTCGATAAAAATTATTTTAGAAAAAATCTAAATAAAAAAAAATTGTCGTGAATATAATTAAATCCGGGTGTTTGGGTGCATGGACGTCTTCCTAGTCGATTAAGCTGATTTTTTTCCATTATCCTTGACTTTTCGAGAAATGAAATCTTACCGAATGTGAACGGTGCAATGCTCATTCTTTAATTATTATAATTGGATTTATGTGAAACATTGACCATTTTTTAGCTTGATTCGATGGATGTAAGTAAAATTTAACAGTTATGGTTTTATTTTATGATTAAAATTTTTTCATGGTTGTCAATTACCATTTTTCTGGTACTCATATAAAAATACATTCGTTTTTTTTGTTTAAAAAAAAAACAAATTTACCATGTTATTACAATTTTTTTTTGCGTTTCGAGCGTAATTGAAGAACAAATATTCAAATAAACATACTTCCACATTTGCATTAGACGTATTTTTAAATCACATTACGTAGGAGAGTAATATTAATGACAGGAGCGGTTCATTTTCTTTGCAATAAGTGGAGTAAAGCGAATATAATGCAAATATACAAGTATGTAATTTTTTAACAATGTTTTTTTTTCTCTATTTTTTAATTTTTTTGTAAGGACACTTTGTTTTTTCCATTTTTCAAACGAAACTTCAAAGCATGCTTATTTGGAATTTTTAAGTTCTATTAGGTCCCTCGTTCACACTAATTAAACTAATTTTTTTCCAGAACGCACCCTCTAGTGGCGCCTTCAATCGGAACCGCGTGCCTTGACCGCCACGCTGGTTGTAGCTCACGCATCTACTTCGAGACTGTCGCCTGTCTATTATCATATCCTTCTTTAATTTATGGTATCTATAATACTATCTTTTAAGCTCGACTTTGAACTCCGCTCGGCCTCAGTGACGGAGTCGCCGCGAAAGCGTTTAGAATAAAAGCTCTAGTCGCAACAGGGGCCGTCGGTGCTGAGGGAGGCCGATGAATTGCCCAACTTTGTTAGGTAGCTTGTTACCGCTCGCCTTGAATAAATTTCCCATTTATTAGTTCGCGCGCTCCCCGCCGGCGCTCTGCGGCGCTGCGGCCGCGGGCGAGGCGCGTCTCTTTTTCCGAAGACGGTGGAACGCGACCGCCGCGCCGCGGTCGTAAATAAAAGTCTTGTTTTGTTCGTTTTGCAGGAAGTTGACGAGTGCATTTTTACCGTGAATTCTTTTAAAATAGACTGTGGCAGTTTTTCATGTTTTCTCGTCTCGAGAGTTGCAAGCGTGTGCAAAAATATTTTGTCGGGATACGTACACATTTTAATTTGTGATCTTGATTAGGCAGTTTAAAAAAAAAAACCAAAATAACAGTTAATACTCTGAATTTTATCTGGCTAACGATAACGTAATAGGCTAAAATGATTTTCTCGGAATTATTTTACACATTTAAACGCTTTATCTATTTCGATATATTTCTTTTTCCCTTCTCTGATTCGATATATTTATTTGTGATAGAATCTTGAAAAATATCTCTGATATCTTATTTACAGGATATCACAAATATATTACAAGTGTAATTTTTAAATATAAATGATTAAGAACCTCTCCCACCAACTTCTTTGAAATTGACACTTAGCAAAAAGTCACTTGAAATTAATCTTGGGTTTCGGGTCCTCCTTTTAACGCAAAATTAATTTTAAAGTCCGTTCAAAAGGAAATTGTAGAAGAGGCCCTAAC
The DNA here is from genome assembly GCA_005406025.1 of Eumeta japonica. Classification (NCBI taxonomy): domain Eukaryota; kingdom Metazoa; phylum Arthropoda; class Insecta; order Lepidoptera; family Psychidae; genus Eumeta; species Eumeta japonica. The sequence goes on from BGZK01000698.1 coordinate 144,781, forward strand.
TCATAGTCTACACGATGGAGCCACGTTTTTTGAGAACTTCACATATCACAAAAATTCCATAGGCGTTGATGTTAATCTTTGTTTCTTTTTCACCGTCACTCAACATTTTCTACCATCGTGGCTATCGTCTTACAGATGGCGCAGGCGGGCTACTACCGATAACATCATCACGAAGGATATTTCATCGGAATCGATGGAATGCGACGGTCGAAACAAACGCACATGCGTTAAGAGTTCATCAACAACGTGCCGCCGCGTCGCGCGGACGGGGACGGGCCGGATGTTAATTCCAGTCACGCGTCCTATTTGCCCATAAACAACGGGCGCGCGGCGGGTGACGCGGGCCGCATAGTTGTGTCGCGCGCCCCCGGCCCGCCGCCCCCGCGGCACGCCGAGCAACGAGGTGAACAGGCTTTAGGGCGACGGCTAAGTTGTATTATTACACGGATGAAATACGGGCCGAGATGATGGTGCACCGCCTCTGAACGAACTCCTGCCCATGTTGACCGGTAGCCGTCCGCGTTCGCGTTCAATTCATTTTCGATCGCGGTAGGAGTATCCATCCCTGTTCCGAGCGATATGTTCGAAATCGTCTGTTATGTGTTAGTTGTTTCCGGGCATCCGCTTCGTTTTTCGACTTAGCTCGAGTATTAGCTAGATACGTAGTTGATGCGGCTTTATATTGTTGTCGGCGCTATTGCAATGGAATGTGTCGGATTAACGTTAGCTACGGACATGTAAAATTATTTCGAATATGTAGAAGTTTCTAGAAAAAGATATCTAAAGAAAATCTTTTTAATGGTATCTCTTAAGTTTGTCTTTGCTGCGCTATCGACAAAGATCGTCAAATGTCACAACGGACATTGACGTTTTTTTATATATAGAGTAAGATATTGTTAGTAATAAATTTACCGAGATCCAAACATAAAAAGACCTGAAGTAAAGGCTTTAAATGTTGTTTCTTTTATTATTATAGAGAAACGTAATTACGCTCTTATTTCATTTTTCCCAATTACTGGAATGAATTTTATTATAGATATATAAAGATAAAGCGGCAGCTTTTGTTGGAAAATAAATTAAGCTATTGCATAGCATTTTTTATCAACTTATGCAATTATAATTATCTATTTACGCAGTATTTTTTTCTTTGATATTAACTCAAATTTTTTATCACTTTCTTCATTAATAAATGCACTTTGTTTATTTATACCTAAAACACTTCATACACAAATTTTACGCGTACAATAGTGAATAGCAGTTGCTGGTATTCACCAGCAACTGCTATTCACTGTTGTATATAGGTACACCTATGTATACATATATACCTACATGTATACTTACGGGGCACATGCGGTGAGTGTGGCATTATAAAGATTTGATAGATACCTATACACCTATATACTTTCTCATAAACAGCTGCTTACGTATTTGTCCGATTTCGGAGCAGCTCGTCTCGATCCGTGCGAGCTTCGTATAGTCGTACCATATACACACACGTTAAGCGAACGCTCGGCCGAGCTACATGGTAGGCGGAGTGGGGGGGTGTTAGGTTTTATTTTCGTTACGGAATTTCTTAATTCGATCGCCGCGCTCAAAGCCCGCGATAAAAGCTGTGCAATAGCTTAAAAATAAATCATTGCCATTTCTTTAGGTCCGCGCTAGGGGCGCTAGCTCGCCACTCCTGCGTCGGTCGCGTACGGTGAATATTTGACTACTGCGTAGCGTGAATATTTTGCTTCATAAAGTATCTTGTTGTATTCAAATACTGTTTTAAAGTTTTTCGCAGCTCAAGTCAACTTCTCAAAATCGCTTATTGAAATCCTATCTCTATTTTGGACGAAATTAAACTTTGTTCGCTATTAGAAGGCAAGTGAAACTGGATCCGGATATTGTTAGTAAAGTATAAACCGAATAACTAAATATTAGTTAATGCGATAAATAATGGGCTGTCATTGATCTACGCTTTTGACGAAATGCATTAGATAGGTATTAATAGGATGTATATAAAGATTAATGTTATTTTAAAAGGCAAAAATAATGAGAAAAGCAATTAAATAGTTGAAAGTAAATATACACAAATCGAAATGTTATAGGTTAAGTTGAGATGTGTACTATTATAGGCTATTTATACAATTTACGAAAAACAATGATGATAGCAAGATGCTGTCAAAACATACATAGCTGATGGTATCCGATTGCATTTAACCAGATAAACATCAAAAGCGATATCGGCAGTTTTGTATGAAGGCTCACCTACACCCTATGCATACTGACGTCGTAAAATTTTTCACGTATGTGTCGCCGGGTGCGTACATCCCTCAGAACGTCGAGTGTCAGTCGGCGTGCCTTTTCGAGTCTGTTGTACTTTTCCCGCCCACATTTTAGTGTTAAGTCCGCTTACGTCACCGTAACGCACGAGCACTTACCAGTAAAAGGGCCGTAATGGACGGACGTCCAAAGTGTACAGTTTGTTTTTTTTTTCTGTTGCTGGACGCAGCACCGAACCGGGCGAGCAACGGCGCTCGCTTCGAGCGTCGCTTTCGTCATATCACGCGCTGACTTATCGGATTCAACTTTGATTGTCGATGGTCTTGATGATGGCAATTTTTAATATTATACAATAATATATACTCGTATAGGATAAACGCACCAATAGATTGAAGGTTAAGCAGATGTTCATGTTTATTAAACTAAATAATGCAATAAAATATAAATAATTCATAATTTAAAAAAAGCTCAAATCCCTATTAAATGGACAAATCTCCAATAGAAGGATAGCCGATACCAGTAGATGGATGGAAAAATTTCTTATATTATTTTGATTTTATTAGTTAAACATTATATGTACATCAATATTAATGGAATACGAACATAATCATACATAAATATCTTCCTTTTTATTTATTTATATTATCAATAAAAAAAAACAGTTTATCAGTTGTCTGTTACATGTTGTCTAGTGATGGTGTTCTTAAAGCGAAACGTCGTGATATCAAATTAAAATGTTTTTTTTTATGATTGTAACGGATATATAGATAAAAATTGATATTAACAGAAACTTATGTATTCACATAATTCTGATATTACGTATATCGGTTCTGGTTGATTGAAATTTGGCATCAATTTGGTTTGCAAAAGATTTTATAGGAAGTCCCTTGCCGACCTATACATCACACATATTCGCTCTATAGACTTGTTATGTCGGTATACTCTTATTTATTATATACAGATTGACAAACCACCGCAACAAATCTTTTTCTACTCTATTCACAATATTTTCCAAATCACACCGCTCTCTGACGTCACTGTTGCTAAGACTATCTTTCAAAAGACACTCCACACATACTACGCAGTGATCACATCATCACCGCATTTGTTCTACTTACATTTTTTTTTCTATCATACTATCAATACCGTATATAAGTGTAGGAATCAAGACTTCATTAAGGATAAGCGAACGCGTTTGTCGTGAGACACTTTTATTACTCATAAAGCAAGGCTACATTGACTTTGTTTTCTACATTCATTCTTCTTCCAATATCTCTATCGTGTTTACCATCATTTGTAAACAGACTACCTAAGTATACGAATTCTTTCACCTGTGCGACTGTCTCATCTATATTCGCTCTGAGCGAAGTCATAGGTTGGAACTATGAAACCGACACCAGCGTTCGCAGCGGATAATTTAGGCGTTTTAGGAGGCTGTTTAGAACATTCAGGCTGTGAAATGCACATGCATTTATTTAAATTACTAATGTAAAATGAAATAAATAACCAAAGTTGCTGTGTTGTATGCTAAAAACGAACAGAAAACATAAATCTTTATAAATTTATAATTTCCAAACGGAAAAAAAAAATAAGAAATAACTAAGAAGCTGCAGTAAGAAGGAAAAAGTTAATACTACCCCATGACTTTAACATTCGTATTAAAAATAATACTGACAAAAGCGGACATTAGACAATTCGTATAAAAAATAATTTTAACATTGAAAATGTTATTTCAGCTCATTTCATGAGAAAGTGGGAATACGCTTTCCAGCCTTGAACTCTAAATCTATGTGAATAATTGAGACGTCAAAAGTGCCTATGGTTAAGGATATATTAATAATTTATTGATAAAATTGCAAAACCCGGTAAAAAGGAGTGTTTTAGGAGCTTTTTAGGTGCCACTTTTAAACCTACATTAGATATTTGTTTTTTAAGTTTATAATTTCTATATTTAAATCTTATTCAATATTTGAATTATTTTCCATTTTGTCAAGATTATTAAAAAATTCGATAGATTTTTTATAATCGGTCGTTTCACGAGTTATGACTTGTGGCAAACGTGAACTGTGATATTAGTTTAAAACTGATTATAAACATTAAATTCTACATTTTGATAAAGATTTTCTTGGAATTATTTAAAAAAATATGTTTTGGAATTCGGAAAAAATATGTTTTGTGGTATACCTAATTAATAGATATCGTTTTGGCGCTGATTTTTGTTTTTATTACTTTCATTTTATTTGTTTTGTTATTTAGTTCATGATGTAACATGAACGTAATAACAAAGAGAAAGTTATTCAGAACACGGTATAATTTATAATATTCATTTAACTTTTTATTTTAATTTTAATTTTCTTACTCAATGAAAAAAACTCTGTGATATATCTTACATTTACGGCGAGTTGCATTTGAATGAAATGAAACGAAATGAAGAACTTAATAATTTCGTTCATCAGTTACGTATAGAACTTTATTTGTCAAAAATGAAAAAAAATATGAATTAAATAATTCTCATACTATTTGATGTGACATAAGTCAAAAAATTTTCAATCACATTTAACGAAGTAGTGTGAGTTGAATTATTCCTTTGATGATTGTGGTTCGAATGCAGTTTTATAATTGATTGATTGAAAAGTCGCTTTTATAACTATTTTCGTGTTTCATTTAAAAGTAAATATGAAAAGAATCTTTACTAATTTAACAAATATACAACAATTTAATTGAGAAATAACTATTTAATTATTCTTCGATTTTTTATTATTTGCCAAGACATGTATAATATTTATTACGCTTTAACATTATTTAACCTAATTTTTATCGAGTTTTGAACTATCTTTTTATTAAAAATTTCTTACTAAAATCATGCAAATATAACATATAATAAAATATCAATTGTCGCTTGTTTATAATACACTCAATTTTTTTAATCAATAATATCTTTTAATAGCGACGTTCTATTCGTATTGGTAGTAAAAATACCTCTAATGGCCCTCCCTCCATTCAAACATTTAATGGCGCTACGTTTGCGCACGTAGCGAATCTATGTATATATATATACATTTACTTCCATACTTTTTTAAACATAAACATTAATTTCTGTCACCATCGCAACTCGTACGCCAATGGCGAGCTAATAAAGGATGATTTAGTTACTGTTTTAGTTAGCCATTGTTGGTACACGCTTATGCTCTTTCAATTTATAGAGTAAAATAACCACGAACACAGTTAATATCCATTATGACGCTTGACGTCTGACACTTCTACGATTTTCAAATCACTCAGAATGTGCCTCGTTTAATCTGGTAAGTTTATTCACAGAGGGTTTCGTTTGCAGTACCGATTGTAGAGAGTATAATCCAATCGATATCTTATTATTCGACACACAAACCTTTATTTGTTTTTCTCATATATCATTTCTTTTTCAGACGACCTAAAACTCTACAAACAAAATTCGAACTAAAATAATTTTTAGCCAACGAACGCTGTCTTGTTTTTCAATTGAAAAACAAGACAGCGGTTCCTCTTAAGAGGAACCGCGGTCCGCCTCCAAGAGTATGCCACGTCATCCATGGCGTAAACTAATGTTTAATTTTGTATACTAGTTCCTCTTGATTGCAGCAATAGCTATGTTAATTGCATCGAGTTTTAATTGCTTTTTTGCTGAAGTATACCGTCCCGCAATCTTTTTATTTCAGACTGAAAGGTTTAGACGTTCAGCTTTCCACCGTAGTTAAGTAGAGACTGATAACTTATTTTATTTAATGCGACCGACAACTTAATTTATCTTCAAGATATTGGGGGAATGGTATAATTGAGCTTAAGTAAAAAAATCAAGTCAACTTAATTGATGATTTTCAAATTATATAATGGTAGAGCGATGCTGTACCTTAGCTGTAACTTAGTGACAGCACTGAAACACCCCGGCTCTTCCGATGAGATACCACACACTCACGAAATAAGAGACGTAAAGAAGTAGCTTCCGTTATTGCATTTCGTCCAGTGAGTGAGAGTGCAGGCAACTCAGTCCACCCTTTATCAGCCCGTGTCTCCCTCCATCAGATATCCTATTGCTTGCTACCCAAAAGGCCGGAAACGCACTGATGACGCCTTCGGGGTTACAAGGAACTGTGACCACGCACTTTCTGGTGACTAATTGTTTTCCCTTCAAAACTTCTAATTAAAAATTGATTCGTCAATCGTATGTCGTTGAGATCGAACCCAGAACCTCACGGTTCGAAGGCGACGTATTTAACTACGAGCCATCGCCGCTCAGTCAGCGCGTGTATTGTATTGTATTATAGTGATTATAGGCAGAAGTAATTCCGGCTCGTCTAATAGCACGAGCGAAGCGCCCTCGGCCGTACGTCGCGTCCGTGGCCCGCGTCGTTTTTCACATCGCCCGCTCATTTTTTGCTCGGCGATCACGATTTTTCATTCGCACTGGCCGTTCTTCTCTTTTCAATTAGCGCCTCTCCGTGAATTATTACGGCGCCGGCGCCGGCGGCCGGGCTGTGACTTTGAAATTTTAAAAGAGACGGAAGCGACGTAAATGGATGTAGATGCGTGAAAGAGATTCATTCTAATTATGTTAGCTTCGGTGGAATCGAGGCTTTTAATCATCTTTTTGCTTTTGGCTTTAATGAGGAAAGAATACTAATAAACGTATATAACTTTTATAACAGACCCGAAATTCAAAGAAGGATATTAATATTTCTGGATATTTCTCAGAGCAAATCGTAAGTATATCCAGCATCCGGCAAATTTTGTAGATGGATATGCAATCAGTTCGATAAAGCATTTTAGTAAACAATTTTATGAGCCTTATCTAAAAGAAGCAAGTTAATCCATTAACTGTTATGTATTTAGCTGTGTATCCAGACAGTACTATATCCAATTTATAATGATATTTTACGTGAACATGAAATATTGTTAGGTGAATATTCACAAGACAGCAGGTTATGAAATACGGAGCTTAGTTTGGCTACTGGACGTCGTAAACGAGAGCGCGCCCCACAGTTTAGCTTCACTGACGCGCTGTAAATGTTTATATCGCCTTACATTGTATAACTTTATTTCATGAGACTTAGTACATTAAGTTGTGATGGAGTTCTCCTTAGTGTAGTATCAGTTAAAAATTGAATAGTACAAATTCATCGATTTATTTCTGTATTTTATTTCTGATTTTTTTATAGTATAGAAAAATACTTTACATTAGAAAATTTCCTATAAAATACGGAGTCGAATAGCGAAAACTTCATTTAAATTGAATCAGTTTTTGAGAAAATCGCGAATATACATGAAACCTTTGTGATGTTGATAATGACGTTGACAATGACAATGACATTGACAAGAGAGAGCCACGAGTAAGAGAAAAGAAACAAGACCGAATTATGATTAGTAAAATAAACGTGGTTTTTTCTTTCTTTAAAAATTAAGTGTTATATAAAAGTTATCGTTGTGAATTTACCTAAGTCTATTGTGCAAAAGACGATTGAAGTTTTGTAATAAGATGAGTAAGGCATGAACATTTAATTGTCGATTCTCTGTTTTAGGTAACCACCTTTTTATTTTTTTCTTTTCAATTGTTATATTTCATGTGAAACTGATTTGTATTTCATAAATAAATCTCTGTTTTAGATGAATCACATTGTGTTGTGCTTTATGAAGAACCCTGATCTTATAAATCGACAATTATTACGCGTGCAGAAACAAACACACGGTTAACCTATAAAATGGAGAAATTACGATTTGAGTTTATTGTAAAAGCAAAACCAGAAGATAATAAGACGAATATTTATGCTATAACCTCTATTACGGATACACAAAACCAAACCTTTGTGGTGCCTAGAGAGTATCAAGCAGTGCATTTACACAAAGAAATAATAAAGCATGAAATATTCGACAAAATAAAAAATCTCTCAGAAAAGGCATGACAAGAGACAGGTTTGGATAACATTAACCAAGGAAATGAAATCAACATATTTAGATGATGACAACTTACAATTTGATGGGTTTTTACTTGAAAAATTAGAACAAAGTTATGAGTCGTCATCAACGGCACCGACGTTGTCAAGAAAAACAGAAAATAAGACAAGATTAGCTACAGAATTTTCAATACAGAAATTTTCAAGAAATACAACGAATGTTAAACAATGGTTAGATACTTTCGAAAGTGAATGTACACGTTTACAAATAGATACAGACCTGCAAAAAGTAGAAATTTTAAGATTACTTTTGAAGATACTTGTACCGATTGGTACACCTCAATGATTATCAAACATACTATAGATTCAGATTGGCTTGTATGGAAGAAAAGTTTAATTGAAACATTTGTCGATAAAAGCTGGTCACCAATAAGGTACGCTATGAATTTTAAATACATACAAGGATCAATGTTGGAATATGCTCTTAAAAGAGAGACTCTTACTAGAGATAAACAAATCAATAGATACACAAACCCTGATTTATTTGATCGCCATTGGTCTACCGAACTTCATTATGGATAGAATAGACAGAGAAGATCTTCAAGAAGTAAATGACTTATATAACTGCATAAGAGGACTAGAAAATCAAACAAGAAAAATTGAGACAAAGAAAATCTTCAGCACAGAAAAAAATACTACAAACAAGAAATGAAGAGAGGTGACAAAACAGCGTGCAGGATTTGTGAAAATAAAGGAAAATTAAATAGATTTCATCCAGAGAATGTTTGCTGGTATAGCTATGAAAAGAAGACAATCAATGATAAAAATCTTAATTCTAATTCAATATTACAAGTTGAACTAAGTAATGAAGATCCAAAACTAGAATTCCCTCCACTAATTGAGATTGCGGTGTTGTTAAACAATACATTAGAAGTTAAGGGGTTATATGACCCTGGTTCACGCATATCTTTAATAAACTCAAAACTAGTTCAGGTGACAGATATGAAGCCAAATTACTGTTATAACACAATAAAACAATAAGTGGAGGGGTAAAACTAAAGGTTTTATTACACTAGATGCAGAATTATTACACAAGAAGACTAAAATAAATGCATTTATCTTTGAAAATGAAAATTTTGAGTATGATCTAATACTAGGACTAGATTCAATACATAAATTTGGATTAACTCATGATGAGAATTTGAATATTCAAGTACAGAAAATATATGACTTCACAACAAATGGTAAAAATGAAAGCAATGAGATTAAAAATATGGAAACAAACACGGAAGATAAAGAATATGAAGTAAACTTTAATGAAGGGATAGATACAAACAAATTTAGTATAGATACAGAATACTTAAACATCGACCAAAGAAAACAGATAAACATATTATTGAATAGCTACACAGAAATTTTGCTAAAATAAATATGACACAGGAAAAGTGAAGAAGCACGAAGCCTGTATAGATTTGCAAGTAGAAAAATATTGCTATAAAAGACCATATAGATGTTCACTTCAAGACAAGATAGAAATAGAAGATCAAATCGTACAACTATTAAAACATGAATTAATTGAAGAATCTTACAGTCCTTTGCAGCACCGGTTACTTTAGCTTTTAAGAGGGATGAAGGTAAAAAGCAGACTATGCATAGACTTCAGAGATTTAAATAAAATAATAATACCTCAATCACAACCATTTCCTCTCATAGAAGATTTAATAACAAGAACAATAAATTGTAAGTATTATACAACTCTTGATATAAATTCAGCATTTTGGTCTATTCCTTTAAGAATTACAGACCGACACAAAACTGCCTTTGTTACCCAAGAAGGTCATTACCAGTGGACCTGTCTACCCTTTGGTCTTAAGACATCACCAGCCATATTTCAACGGATTTTGGGAAATATTATAAGAAAAATGGTTTGACAGGATTTGCAGTGAATTTTATTGACGATATATTAATCTTTTCTAAGACATTCGATGAACATATAACACACTTAAGAAAATTGTTAGACGCTATTCAAGAAGAAGGTTTTAGGCTAAAATTAACAAAATGTAAATTTGCATGTGATTCTGTTAAGTACTTAGGTCATATAATACAAAGAAATACGATTACACCTCTAAAAGACAATTTAAAATCAATAAATGATTTTCCTGCTCCTCAAAATAGAAAACAAATACGCCAATTTTAGGAAAAATTAATTTTATGGAAAATACATTCCAAATGTCTCAATAGTTCTTAATCCTTTACATACATTGCTAAAAAAGATCAGAAATTTACTTGGACAGAACAGTGTGAGGATGCATTCCAAAAGTTAAAGACTTTTATGTTCCAAGCCAATACTAGCTATTTATGATCCACAAGCCCCAATATTAATTTATACAGATGCTAGTGTCGTAGGAATAGGAGCAGTTTTAAAACAAATTCAGCACGATGGTCAAGAAAAGCCAGTAGCATATTTTTCTAAAAATTAAATAATTCACAAAAATAAAAAGCTATATTTTGGAATGCTTAGCCATAAAAGAGAGCATAAAATTTTGGCAACATTGGTTAATAGGAAACCATTTTACTGTTTATACAGATCATAAGCCTTTAGAAAACCTAAACATAAAAACAGACCTGATGACGAATTAGGCGATATGTCACTTTACCTGTCACAGTATAATTGCGAAATAAAATATTTTCCCGGAAAAATAATACAGAAGCAGACTGTCTTAGCAGAAACCCAGTAATGGACATTGATTCAAATAATGAAGATAACTTAAGAATGGTAAATATTATTGATATTCAGGACATAAAGTATGATCAAACACAAAATTTGCAAATTCAAAACTTGAAAAAAATATTATGTTAGAAGATGGAATTTATTATAAAAACGTAAGAATAACAGAAAAAAATAATACTTAGTGAAGATTACAGCAAAACTATAATAAAAAGACCCATGAAAGATACTGTCATGCTGGAATAAATCAAATAGAATCTAAAATAAAACCATTTTATACTGCACCCAACCTATCAGAAAATATTAAATATATATGCAAAACTGCGAAATATGCATAAAAATAAAACAAGATTAAATAGAAAATATGGTTTTATGTCACAATTAGGTCCAGCGACTAGACCCTTTCAAATAATTTCATTGGATACAATAGGAGGATTTGGGGTCAAAGATCAACTAAAAGATATCTACATCTACTAGTAGACCACTTCACGAGATATGCATATATCCTGTGTTCTAAGAATCAACATGCTCGAGATTTTATTAAACTCATAGAAAAAATTCCTCAAGAGGAAACAATAGACATCTTACTCTCTGATCAATATCCAGCTTTTAATTCGATTGAGTTTAGGGATTACCTTAAGAACCGAAATATTCAATTAATACTTACTGCGGTAGATGCGCCATTCTCAAATGGTTTAAACGAAAGGTTAAACCAGACTATTGTAAACAAAATAAGATGCAAAATGAATGAATCTAATGGAAAAGGAAATTGGTCAAAAGTAGCAGAAGAATGTAGAAATAGATACAATGAAACTAACCATTCCGTAACAGGATTTTCTCCTAAATACTTGCTATCAGGTGAGTCCACAGACTTGCTACCAAATGAATTAAAAGAAAGACAGTTATTAACAAAAAAGTTTAGAGGAAGACAGGAAAGTAGCACTAAAAAGGTCAATAAAATCGCATGAATATAATAAAACTTTATTTGCCAAAAATAGATTACAACATGATTTTAAAAAAGGAGATAAGGTATATGTGGATTATGGAAACAAATTAAACAAAAAAAAGTTGGATGAAATTAGAATTGGTCCCTTTATAATTGAAGAAAAAATATCAGATTCTGTTTTTTAAGATAAATACTGGTCGAGGTTCAAGATCTCTTGGATTGTATCATGTCACAAAGCTCATCCCTGTACTTATTTGATTAATAAGTTTTGCACACAATTTTTTTTTCTCCTCTCTACTTATAAAAATTGCACACCCTAGGGGGGGTGATGAAACCTTTGTGATGTTGATAATGACGTTGACAATGACAATGACATTGACAAGAGGGAGCCACGAGTAAGAGAAAAGAAACAAGACCGAATTATGATTAGTAAAATAAACGTGGTTTTTTCTTTCTTTAAAAATTAAGTGTTATATAAAAGTTATCGTTGTGAATTTACCTAAGTCTATTGTGCAAAAGACGATTGAAGTTTTGTAATAAGATGAGTAAGGCATGAACATTTAATTGTCGATTCTCTGTTTTAGGTAACCACCTTTTTATTATTTTTCTTTTTCAATTGTTATATTTCATGTGAAACTGATTTGTATTTCATAAATAAATCTCTGTTTTAGATGAATCACATTGTGTTGTGCTTTATGAAGAACCCCTGATCTTATATACATACATAAATACGGGTCTAATTGAGAATCACCTTCTTTGAAGTTCTTTAAAAAAATATATGTGCTACAACTTATTCGTAAATTTAAAATTATTTGTAGCAATATCTAAAAAGTCTATTTTGTTTTCGTGACTATTTCATTTCTTAAAATCCGAATTTAAGTTCAAAACTTTTGTTTAACTATGGTGTAAGCGGCGGTAATTGAGGTTTGTTTGTATGGGGTCCGCTCGCCCTTCGCGTCGGGCTGGCCCTCGTGTGCCCTTAAATATATTTGGCCTTATCGGACCCATTTCGAAGCGTTATCGTTTCCATATTAAGCCCACATGTAGTGCCGATACGTAAACCGTATACTTAGTAATATCCATTATTAATTCCCGTAAATATCGCGGTCGGCATGTTGGCTGTATTTCACTACGAACAAGCAGGATAGTTCGTTTCCTAAAGTATTACAACTTATTTTTCTAATTTTTGGTTATTTTTTTATTCTATATATTATTATATCCGAAAAGTGAAAAAATCTAATAAGCTTAAGCTAAATAAAAAGGCCATACTCATATATTATTCAATAAGTAAATTTTAACATACGGGCTGTTGCACACCTTAGAATTAAATAATAGATTAGGACCATGTTTTTTTTAATAAGTTATTGTTAATGATTTTATTTTATTACAATAGTGATTAAAAGTGTTTTCTGATATTAAATTTAAGTATAAGTGAAAAAATATTGCGTATATATTATTTTCCTCGTGTTCCGTATATTGAATCTAATATGGTTATATTTAGAAAAAAGGACGATATTAGTATTAAAAAATATCAGCATTAAGTATTTTTTCAAATTGGACGTTTCATCGTTGTACTATTACTTCCTTAGCTCAGGTTACGTTAAGCTACATCATTATGGAGTTACTGGACATACACTTGACCTTCTGACATCATATTTGGCTAACAGGGTTCATAGGGTTGATATTGATGACATGAGATCATCTAGATCCGTAATTCGCATAGGGGTGCCGCAGGGATCTACCCTCGTTCCTTGTCTACTTATAGTTAATATTAATGATTTACCTAGCCCTGTTAAGGATTTTCATGAGATAGCAATGCTTGCAGATGACACCTCTTTATTATTAAAGTTAAAAGACATTAACTCGATTATGATGACGTGAACTTTGCTATTCCAAAATTGAAAAAATAGTTTAATGTAAATAGTTTACTACTTAATAGGAAGAAAACTAAATGTGTGAAATTGTCACTAGCGTCTTCAGAGATAACTTTGATTATCATGATCAAATTTAATTCAAAGCTCCAACGTAAGATCATGCAACAATTTCACTGCAAACTTTCTCTAGTATCGCATACTACGACAAAACACTTTCTGCTTTCTATATCGTGTTATAAATTAAATATATGAATACAAAATAAAAAGAACAACTCTTTGCAGTGTCGTCAACATCGGATCTTTCCGATCGTGAACTCATCACGAAACAGATTTGCCATAGGAAAGGTTGCACAAAGAAATGGAAAGGAAGAAAAAAAGAACAAAGTGATCCATTCATTAATCAGCCTAGATGTGTTCACGCGAGCCGCATTGTTTCAATATAATTCCGTTTCGTGCGTAATAAAGGCACGCCCTTTTATCCTAGCTCTCGTCTGGGAACGATTTATCACAAGAAATAACGAAATATCCGGGACAGTGGACCGCCTTACCCAGAACGACGGTTCATTGGATTACGTGTCCCCGGCATCCGAGCGATGTCTTTGTCTGTGTACAAAAAATTTGACATCTAGTTACCCTTTTTAAACAATTAGCGCGAACGATAGCGAGGTGTGAATTGTAATTATTGCAAATTTACTTTTTCTCTGGTCTTTATTATAACTTATCTATTTGCTCATTAAAAATATGGTGGGAACACGTTCGTTTGCTTTGAAGAACAAATAAAATTGGTATCTCGGCATGCCTGAAGAGGTGCAGTATTAGACTAGAATAAAATCAACTGCAAGTTTCACGTAACAATATGTTTAATGTAAAGATAATGAAAACTAGGCTATTAATGATGTTAATATTTATTTATTTGAATTATCGTTAATAATATAATGTAATTCACCACTACATGTAGTATTGCGGTTTAGTTGCATAGTGATTTACCAGTCCATATACTATTGTAGCTATATAGTGTCTGTCGTTCGCGTGGACATAGATCAATACGAACGCATAGAAATAAACAAATATGCTATCGTTCGTCAGCTGGTCGTGTTAAAGGATATTAGTGATCAGCTCTTAGGTTTTAGGGTGACCGACAGGGCCGAATTAACCATTAGGCGGCAGAGTAGGGCCTCGCGTTTGTCAGATGATTACAAGAGTTTCTAGAAAGCTTTGCAGTCTACTGCTGACAATGAGACTCAGATGTTACAGGCAATTAACGTGATTAAATGTCTATTAAAGGACTCAGAAAAAAAACATGCCGTAATGGCAATATTTTTCATTGCCATGCTGGATCGAATTGGTGTCACTATATCTTTACAAAAGTCAACTATTGAACTTGAAAGGCAGTCGATCTTTTAAAATCGCTTTTAGATTTTTCGCTATTACAGCGAGATTTATTTAACGACTACATGATGAAGGTAAATGAGAAAACTGATACCGAATACAGTGATGAAAATCAGAGTGTGTGAGAAGAAGAAAAAGGCGCCACGATGTCGGATTTGCAGAAGAAGTTGTAATCAGAGGAAAATACAAGTTTAAGATTGGAATTTATTTGCCTGTACTAGGCGTATTGTATATAGATTTGTTGCTGGGACTAGAAGCTTATCGGGAAATGAATTCTCTGTTTGGATTTGTAACAGAATTCATGAGAAAGACCAACTATGAAATTAAAGAGGCTTATACAAAGCTTAGTGAACGTAATTCCCATGGCATCGAGCCCGAGTTTATGAACGAGATGCTGCAGTTCAAGCAGACCTCAGTTCGAGTACTTCATCATACAACTGATGAATGCGGGGATTGTGGGGAAAAATAGAATTGTACCTTGTCGAGGAATAGTTTGAATTGATTTTTGATTATGTGGGGCAATTAACTTTCCCGAATGTAATGATAGCATTGCAAATATATAGCAGTCTGATGATACCAAACGCAACATGTGAACGTAACTTTTCAAAATTAAAACTAATAACAACTGTCTTTGTTCGTCAATGTCTCAGGACCGTTTAAATTCATTGTCGATAACGGCGATTAAATATTATGTATTGGAAAAGGTTAACTTTTTAGATGTAATGAACGGTTCTGTATCCAAAAAAAATTAGAAAAGTTAATATTTAAACTTAATGTACTTGACAAAACTATTTCATTTCATTTATTGCGCTTAATAAGAATAAAGTTAAAATTAAAACCCACGTCCCATTTTTCTTTCCTCTTATATACCTAATCCAGGTCTCATCACTTATTTATAACTTATTCATTAAGACCATTTCTATGAGCCTAAATGCGTTATCTTTCCTGAAGTTCTTCAGGAGTTAAGCATCGATCAGGCGATGCTGTAGTATCAGGTTAAAATAATCATTTTGTTGTCATATCACTGCATACATTAAAGTAACAAAAGAGGACAGGATACCAAGTTTAAAGTTGATCAGACTTTGGAAGTTACTCACATTCCTTCATCAACTTGAAAAGAGTTGATCATTTTCAAACGGCTGAAAAGGGGCCTCGACATGGTTAATTCGGCCCTGGTAATTGAGTCTATCGAAAGTCACGTATTTTGCAACGCGTCTACGCTGAAGATAAGTGCATTAAATTGAGCGCTGACCATTGCAATTTGGTCAACAAATGTGGTCAAACTTTAAAGCCGCTTCTGATTTGCTGCTCAAGAACAGCATTTATAAATACAGATGCCACCCTCCGCAGGGACACATTAGCTTACACATAATAGGGCAATTTGGAAAATATTTGTTCATAGAAGAATAGTTTAGGCGAAATGAGCCATTCTTTCCTTCAAACCGCTCGAATGTATGTTTAAGAGCCGGTGCGAAAATGCTTAGTACGAATCAAATGGCTGTTGATTTTTATCCTATGGCCGCTTGAAAATTAGTATAAACAAACGAATCAACGAACTAAAAAAATACATATATGTTTATTTTTTTATTTTTTGTACTACAATATATATATATATTTACAAAAAAATAATATACATATTATTTTTTGTATATTATAATTTAAAATAGAATATTATATTTTGTAATAATATACTAAATACAATATTGTACTGTAGTGGTATTTCACACACACAAACACACACACACATATATAAGTGAAATACCACTGACTGACTCATCACGAGATGTCCGAAACTATAAGTCCGATTTGGCATTATGGAGAAATTTGTTACACTTTTCGGGATGAAGATGCTCATAGAGGACGGGTTTTACACAAGTCCTATCCAAAAAAATTTTTCATCATTATGTCTATGAGAGCAAAGCGGCGGGCAAAAGCTAGTAAAATATACAATGAAAAGAAACAATTGACGCGAACTAGGTTCAAAGTAAATCGAAGAGATTATTATAACTATGCCTCTGATACCTAATAATGAACTTTACGTCCTGAATAAACATTTAACGCATATAGTTTTTTGAATATTGGAATTGTATTATATTTCAATTTCTTTACATTTATTTATTTAGAGACTGTGTCTAAATGCATTACCGTAGCACTAATAGCAATGAAGAAGTTGATGGTCTACTTCAAACACATTGTCAGAGCTAATCATGTCATTAAACTGCATTTAAATAAAATTATTTTATTAAATATTCTTAATTAAGACGTATTTTATTACCTAAACGTTTAAATCAGTTGATTGTCTGTTTATCCCTTTGTTTGGGCTCTGAAACGGTTAAACAGATTATAATGAAATTTTGTATAAAGATAGATAATTTTCTTGAATATGAGATAGGACAAATGTATCCAATAATATATACATATCGAAAACCAAAATCAAATATGAGACCAATGCTCGAGGGAGTCGACGTCGGAACCGACCTTGAAATAGTGAGCAAGACCAGGATCCAAATAGAGAACCGGATCGGGATTGCAAACAATGTGCTAAATCTTAATTTGCTCACAGCGAAGCGAGTGAGAAACAGCTAGCACTAAATAAAAGTTTTTATTTCACGGAACGCCTTCGTCCGTTTTTTCTTATTTAGTAGCGATAAAAATTAATAATAACAAAGCAACAGCAAAATCCACAGGTAGGCGATAGCATGAGCGGGCGGCCCGGGCGGCACTTCGCTCGGTTAAACACGTGATTATAGATTTTTTTCGACTCACAGAACGAAAACGAGTGCGCCTCAACCCCAGAAAGATGAAGTGCTCTTGTGATATTGCCACAATGGTGGAATAATTTCATTACGAAAACATAGAGTGATACAGATGAAGGAACATGTATAAAAATCACTATATAAATAAAATAAAAATGCTTATACTTGTATTTAGTACGAATAAAATTTTATGTTGTCGTCCTAAAGGTGAAGTAAAATGACACAATTAAGATTGCATTTATTTTTTTAATGATATATCATTTGTGATTGCGAGCCGCCTCTGCGATAGCCAAAAAAAGTTACTTCTCTTACATACTTTTGCGTTTTTTTTTATTACGAAACTTGTTTTTGTCTCATTTTGATATCACTTTATAAGTTAATAAATCTGTATTTAGATTGGTCTATGCTACTACGATAGAGCCACATATACTTTATTTTAATATTTTAATTCCGCTTCGCAACTTCACTGTATATCAGGGCTCAAAGCTTTACTACTTCGCGTATCGCATCTATACTGAGAAGAAAATTCTTCCTATTTATTTTCCATTCGTTTGTAAATTATCGCGTACTAAAAGCCTTGTTACCTAGCCACAAAGTGGAACATTAAGACGTATGAGTACTCTCCAATTAACTCACGAGTTCACGACAACCATCTCGACCGAAGTACTCTACTTAGACGGCTCTTGGTGCCACGTCGTACACTTAACACAACAGATCAATAAAAATAAACAACTAGTGATGCAAGTTTTTTGTTAAAAACAAATCGTTATTCTTTTTTTAATAAAAGCGGGCGTTGAACGGCACGTAACATTGATAACTTACAAGAAATTGAAAAGGGCGCAACGACTGATCGGTTAATTGAGAAGTTTCAAGAAGAATTCAAGAAGTTGGATCTAATAAACAATGATACAATTTTTTTGTGGGATAGGCAACCACCTAGTCGGGGAGATTCAGCCACTTTAGGTGAATGTTGTTGCATGAGGCTCGACTTATAAGTCGAAGCCACATGTGATGGTTACATGTGATATTGCAAATACTGCATAACAATCATCTATGATTCTCGAGGTAAACGCAGACGTACAGACAGTCAGGCGACCGTTAGACGCGCACTAGAAGCTTCATTTCGTAGTGGGCAGTGCACGTGGGGATTAACATGTTTTTTTTACAAAAGCAATGAGGATAGAGATCGAAACGCGAATAAGTACCGCCACCTACAAAGAGATGATGAAACACGAATGAAAATTGAGAGGGCTCCGCCGCGGTCGTTGTAATTTCGTCGAGGGTCATCGGCGTTAGTTGCGCTGATTTTTTGATAAATATGTATATACTTCTTAGCTGGTTGTTATCTCATAAATATACCGACGTCAGAAACATTTAAGAGATAAGCAGATTGGAGCACTGGTATAGGATTCGTCACTTAGTGAAGAAAAGTTCAATTAGGCACTTCGATCCTGCAGCTGGTAGCTACCACACTTCTCTCTTTATTAACGTTTCTGGACGGAGCAGGACGAAAAACGAGCAAAAATAACAATAATAATAGAAATAATAATAATATTTAAAATTTCCATTAAATGCACTTCTAAGTCAGCTCGGGGTTTCATATGTAAGATAAGATAAGGTTTCATAGGTAAGAGCGTAGAAAGAAATAGACAATAGGGTATTTAAATTAGAATTGCGTTGTCGGGCATGCCTCGGAGTCGCTCTTCGTAATCCTTTCCAGAATTAAGTGCGTCCAGAGAGAAAACAGATGCAAGTCCGTTATGTCATTACAGAGTCCTCTCCCCGCCGACGCGCGCTTCCGTAAAGCTAATAAAAGTTCGTACAATTTCCTTTTTTTTTGGACGTGACGCTGCGGAACTGTCCTCCGTTGAAGTTTTTTCAAGGTTTTTTTCCCCTCAGCTCCAGTTTTTTTTTTGCATTAAACACTCGAAGAGTTTGATATACGAGCCGTTGGAAAGTATCCTTTACTTAGTATGATTACTTCAATGGAAACATGTTAGAATCGTATTGTTTGTTTAATTAATCAGGATATTGTTCAGCTTACACATATAACATTATTCTTTTGTGCCTAAATAATAAAACGAAATTGTAACATTTACTAAGTCATTTCTGTCTCGGCGAGAGTCTAGTGAAAAATAATTATTAGAAAACACTTTAAAAAATGTTGTATTGCATTTCTTCCTCAAAATTTTTGTTTAGAATCTTTTGAAAGAACGACAAACTAGGATTATATTAAATTTGTATTTTTTTTGGAGAGTTTCATTTGAACTTATAATAAATTAAGGAATGTACGAAATGAAAACCAGAGATGATTTTTAATACAATGTGGTTTAAATTTTTAATGTCTCTATTAAAATACCTTACCAAATAGTTATGGTTATACTTCATCAGCTAATGTGCAAAATTTGATTACGAGTGACTACTGATGATCTTATTAAACACGACCACCAATAACTTTGACCATCAATAATTGTAGCAAACCCCATCGTTGATAATTGTGCATAACTACTTTTTACAGAAATAGAGCTGCTTGTTGACGAAATCAAGTCATACAATCTGGAACTATTGCTTCAAAAAACAGTAAACCCTCTTCGAGAATTCTATATAATAATGTAGGTACGTTCTCTCAGGCAAATTGATATTACATTTTTTCTTAAAATCGATTTGAAATTGTCAATTTAAGCTTTACACATATTTTCCATGTTGAAACCAGAACTTGAACCAGAAAAGAAGGGGTAACTGTTTATATGATCGGGTACAAAACATCGTAGGAAAATATCAATAATGTAATACATTTGCTTTTATTGTTCACTAAACAAACCGTAACATTCGGGAAAGTTACCAAAATGCTCTTTCTTACTGTAATAGAAAAACGAAAATATTTCTTGGAAAAAATAGCGTAAACGTAGCCGATTCTGAGATCTGTAAATGCGAATATTTTCTTGTCCGATTTCTATAAAAAGGTTATCTTATTTTTTGGGTCTGAAAACCTTTTCAAGCAGTACACACATTTTCTAGTTGGTTCTAACGCTAAAATAGAACGATTTACTCCATATCCTTGAAAAAGGTATTACGATGGAGAAATAGATTTTAAGGTGATAACAATACGTAAAAATTTAGATCAAAACAGTGGTTCTCTCGTGGACCAAACCTGAGTGCTTGAACACTCGATATATGCAGTTAACTAGTTAACGATAAGTTTTAATTTCTCGAAACAAGTCACGGGTAAGAAAAAGGGTAGTTTTAAAAACTTATTTTAATTGTAAGAAATACAAATAGTATTTCAAAAAAGTAGTCAGTGCATCTCATTAAGAGTTAATTAGTCATTGTTATCTATTAATAAAAACTAAAGTCATACCACTGAAATTGTGACAAAATAACGACCCAAAATATTTAGGGAAATTTTATTAGTACTTAATAGTAATTAGATTAGAAGTAATTAGATAGAAATTAGAGAAAGTACTGAAGTACTTTCTCTAATATGAAGTTTCTAACAATTAATTTCCTATCATTTTAAATAGTCACTCGCTTATTCTAAGGTATCGTACCACCATAAGAGCGGCAGAGGACAAATGGTTGGTGTGTCGTTTTCAAAGTAGAAGTTGATGAGTATTTAGTCTCTACCATGTGTATTTAACCAAGTTTTCCACATAAGGCAATACCGTGATGAGAAGAAGGATGGTGTCATGGAACAGTAATGCGTGACGCAGACGTGAAATCATATAAAATTCGTTTAAAATAAAACGTGCTAATAAATAAAAAAACTGTTTTACCAGTTTGTCAAATATTTTAGTATCATTATCCCGAAGAAGAAATACAGAGAAATTCGTCAACGATTCCGAATATTAACTAAAAAAGCAAAAGACCCTGATCAGTTTAGAAATTTAATTTTATCGAGAACATTTCGTCAAATGGCGTATTCCTTTTACCGTACACTAATTTAAGTGATTAAAAAGCATATACACAAAAATCAAACTCGTAAGTCGCGCACTTAACGAGTACATAGAAAAAAATAAAACTCTGTTTTGGTCACTGTATCGCCTTAAGTCAACTCACTGCACTGTCTCCGTGTCCTATAGGGCGCGGGTGGCCGTCGTCTGTGGACGTTAACGCCGCGGACTTTACCATCGCACAAGGGCAGATTTTTAATTGGAACACTTACGTCCCCTTAAGGGTATAACATACCCAAAGAATAGACCAGTGTAGGGCGTGGCTACTTAGTTAGGGGGGGCTCAGCGGTTTATATCCTCTGTCTCTCTCAATTCTTCTCACTGGTACCATAGACTGATAGGTGAGGAGACCAGACACTCTGTCTTATTTTGTGTATTTTTATGTTTAGTATACTAAATCATAAAAAGTGATTGCCGATTCATATTCTTCAGAGGATTTCGAAGATACTTTGGAAAACATTTTTTTTTATTGTTTTGACAAATAAAATTAATTCACTTTTTCAAATAACCATTAATTTATTATTATAATTTCAGCATATGTACAACGCTGATATAAATTTTTAATTCAAATAAATCACTAAATTCATTTTTATTTATGTAAAATTTTATTTCGCTTTTCAATCGCGCTTGTCTGTCGACACGTTTACTATTGTTTTAATAATAGGACGCCCAAAAAAAAAAAAGTTTATGGCCCTAAATGCTATGACTACAGTACTTTAAATACAATATTTTGAAAATATTTATTACGACATATAAAATTTGCAATTGCTTTTGTATTTAGCTGGCTGAAACTAAATAAATATTTTTATCAATCAATAGAGCTGAAATGAGCTGTTAAAGCAAAAAGAATTTTTAAAATTAGACTGGCTGTTTTTAAGATTAGCATGTACAAATAAACAAATTTTTCAGCTTTGCAATATTAGTATTAATATACATTTATTACAAATTGCTATGTAATTAAAAGTAACACATTACTAAATACACAGTATGTGTAAAATCTTATTATCTTATTTATGTAAGCAATAAGCATGCGCATTACTAAAGTGGGTACTGTATCTTACGTTTGTATAAGACTATGGTAGCATAGTTAAACAGAAAATATTTAAGTATATACGTAATTTTTGAGCGTAGTTAAAAAATACTTTATATTTAAATGAGTATTTAGAAACATAAATAATAAAAATATGTCTTTCGACATTTTTAGGGTTTCATACCTCAAAAGGAAAAACCTAACCCGTATAGGATGACTGTGTTGTCCATCCGTCCGTCTGTCTGTCAAGGCCCTTTGTTTCGGCAATGCGTGGAGGTATCCAGTTGAAATTAAAAAAAAAAAATATACTCAAGTCTACACTTCCTTGAAGTTGTAAGAATATTAAACTTATAAGTTAGCGTTAAAAAAAACGGCAGTTTATGCCGCAAAAAACATATATTTTGACACTCTTAAGGAAATCAAGATTTATAGGGTATTTTCCGTTGACCTAGAACTATGGAATTCGGCAAGTAATACTGTCTTATATTGCAAGTATTGGAAAAAATCTGAAAATCATACATTTGTAATTAAATCATAAAAATAACTTTGGTTGGGTTACCTAATTAATTTAGGTATGATCTGTTAGTATAACCACAATTTCCTAAAGTAGATAATTTTGGAAACTGAATTTCTGGAAAATCTCGGTAAAAAACTGCTAGACTAGATTCCTGAAGTATTTATAATATGTACCTGAAACCTCGGTGGGCGATTTCGACTCGCATTCGTCCGGTTTTTTATTTATTGCACAACTCAATGCATTTGAGCGTGTTTTACGATTTTTCTATTGATTTTGTTATTGGTTACGTTTGTTAATATTGTTACTTTGAATGTTTTTTATTTACCGTCCAAATAAATTGTTTACTCGAATACAATTTGTGTAATCCGCCACGGCCAAAATAATATTCCTCACGAAACTTTCCGAGGGATGCAGAGAGGGAATAACAAAATACGCTTTGTAAGTAAATAATTAGGTTGCAGAACAAAGGGCAGGAATAAGGAAGTTCTGGCTATTTGTGTGTTTGCCTGCTCATTATTAAATCATGGCGCAGCGGGCGCCGTCGGCGGCCACGGCCGATCCGATCCGGAATCTGCATTTTTATTGAGTCATTATAATGTAGAATGAAGACGCGTTGGTTTCTAGTTCTAGAAAAAAAAATCAAGTTTCCTGAAATACAATAAGGTGAATGTAAGGCGATTACAATCACTAACCAACTAAATACAATTTGAAATACATTCTGTGTCATTGTCCGTACGATTCGGATAAAATATCTTCAGCGGTCACACGAACTGGAGAGACTACATCAAATAACTTTCTGTTTATAAAAGATAAATTACATAATCATAACAATAAAAATATGGTTATAACAATTATCCTTTAAATTTGGTCGCGTTAACATTAGACAATGAAAGCGATAGACGGTCGGAGCATATTGTTCTTTGATTCCGCTAGTGCTGGGATTTTTTTTTATCATGGTTAACATGATCATAAACCAGACAATGTTTCGTGAGTACGTGTTCCACGTTAAACAGACAGACGAGTCGATAAACGGTGCAAGGTCGCTGACCATTACAGATGGTCAAAAATCTTGCGTTGCGCAAGTATAGTTCTTGAATCCGAAACCCATTTCCCTGAACATTCGGAGATCGGTTTCTTAGAGTTCCGTCAGGGCGCCGGTTTCTTGTTGCTGGGATGATATATATAACAGAATATAACGATATTCTGCGTTCAACACCTACTACTACTGCGTTAAACTATAAATGAAAGTTGCAAAGCTTACGAACGACTCGCATAAGTATCCGCACAACAAGTCATAGGCTTGCTAGCTTGTGCACAGGTTTTAATGAAAACTTTGCATTGTCTTGCGCTATTGTCTATTGTAGGCGCTGCTGGCGACCATAGACAACAACACAACTGGCGAACGCGGTTTACTCATAGACAGAAAGGTCAAATATATATATTATTTTTTTTAGTAACACACATATAGTTTTTAAAAATAAAAATGACTTTAATATAAAAATAATGAAAGAATAATCAAAAGTAGCGAAGAAATATAAATTTAACACGAATTTACTATATGAAGTTATACTAGTTTCAAGTTGAGAAAAGTTTACTAGTACTGCTAGTGCAGGGACAGACCAAAGCCACATTCGGGCATTTGAGGTGGCGAGTCAGGGAATCGAGTAACAGACGTGTTGTGCCACCGGAACAAACCCATTGTCGCAGACGGCACGTCTCCCATGCGGGATACACACAGAAACGTTGAGCTTGTTAAGCCCCAGAGCTTAACGAAATGCGTTGTTGTAGATCACAACGCATTGGATTCATATAGAAATTAGCTGTTTCACATATTTACATAAATGTAGCTTCTTATAAATCACAGCGCTTACTTATCTTATAGAAATGTAGCTCGGATAAAATTTTAAAAGGAGCGATCTGTAAAAATTTATAAATTATACCTATACATGAAAGACGTGTTCACAATGGAACGGTTTTAGGTGAACCGTTTTCGCTGAAAATAGGTTTTTATGGTGTCGCTGAAGCTAATTTATCATATAGGGTAGGGTTAGTAAAAATCATCGACTGCTATAATAATTAACAAACGGAATTGATTCAATAGCTGTTTCCTCTTTCAGTGACTTTTCGTTTCGTGTTTTCCGTTATTAGAATTCCTCGCCAGGGGTCGCCCCGTCGGCACGTCCGAGCTATCTGGCTTTTAAGTAATACAAGTGGAAATTGCACCTATTTGCGGAGATAAGCCTAAATGTATACGGTATTAATTTTGCTTTAATAAGCGTGTAATTTTATATTATATAACATCTATTTTATATAATTTACTTTAAAAGGTCCACCAGATAACATCAAATTTAATCATCTTGCACTAATATTCCATATAACGTGTTTATTATGACTTAAAATTATGAAATAACCCGTAAAGTTCTAATTTTAATAACGCGAGAACAATATAAATGGTATATTAGTAAGATGCACAATATTAGACATGATAAATTGAAGGCGTATGTTTTTTTAATTAATGAGCCCTCAGGCAAATAAATTATTTGCTTATTTTGCATTCGCATATTTATGTGTTGTATAATGATATGTATTCTTATGAAATATGGTCTGATATTAAATTTATTAAAATCGTATAATGTACATAACTCAACGAATAAGCGTTGCGAAAATTTAATATTAAATATAAAATATTCATAATTTTTAAGTTCATCCCAAGGTTTCTTAATATTTTGAACTTGTTAATTCTTATATCAGAATTTTTTAGTTATTTTATTATAAATTTAATTAAACTTCATTACATGCAAAACTATTATAAGTAAAAACAAAATATTGTTCAAAATAGTAAAGTTATAGTTTTTAGACTTCCTTACATGAACATTCTTCACTGTATCCTCCAAATATCAAGAATTTGATATGATAATGTAACGCAATTTTGGCAGTAAACAGAACAGACATATGACTGTTAGGTTACGGTTAGACATATGTTAGGTTGGCGAACATCACCAAAAAGCTGATACAGAGGTAGGTTGCTGCGTACACTTTAGCGCCATTTGCGCATCAAAGAGTCAGAGTTCCGTCCTTGCAGGAGAGAAAAAAAAAGAACCTAGGATCACCATTGATACACTCCTCTAGTTATAATATGAATGGTAAGTTTCATGAAACATTTTCCTGAAAAAAAATCACGTCTTACCCACCCTGAAACAGGCTTTTTACTTGAAATTGGTATTAAACAAGATCATTATAGTATAAAATCATTATAGTATCCTCTAGAAAAAATCATTTCGAGCAATATTTTAGGCAATCCATCAATCTGTAAAAGAAACTCCATAAATTTTGGATTAAATAATAAAATTATTTTAAAAGTGCCACTATTAACAGCCGAAGGCTTCTCTGGATCCGAGTTAAAATTGAGCTGAACGGATTTGAATTGTAGGTGTATACGCCCCAGATATTTCCAAACCGGGAGGACTTTTGGGCTGTTGTGAGGGACATATTAGTGAAACGTAACAGAAACGAAAGGATACTAATGTTAGGTGATTTTAATGGCTGAGTGGGTATACAGCGGGATGGATACGAGAAAGTCTTAATTTAATTCGGTGATGTAAGAGCGTATGAGAAAAGTGATTGCCTTCTCCCACTGTCCAAGAGTCTAGTTTAGCTGTGACAAACACTATGTTTGACTACAGAAGACTCGTACACTTGGCGGAAGGAGAAGATAAGACATGATAGATTTTATAATTGTGAATGATCGGTTGAGAAGCAAAGTTGTAGATACGAGAGAGTAACGTTGCCTAAACATTAGTACAGCCTACTTTTTAGTGGTCTCTTGAATTAAAGCTTTATGCCAGCATTGGCGACACATTGCGAGAATGTTCACTACGGAGCTACAACGAATAAAAGTTTGTAATATTTAGGACCAGAATCGTTTACAAAAGATGAATATGTAAACGATTGAAAGATAGTTTGGGTAGAATCAAACAATATGAATGTCTAGAACTTGATGAATTATGGAGGGTGACGAAATCAGTATTAGTAGACAAGCGAAAAAAGTATGTGGAGTGAATAAGAGAACAAATGTTAGTAAGAAAGATAATGAATGGTGCAATTTCGAGGTGAGAAACGTAGTCAGTGAAAAGAAGTAAGCATGGCTGTATTTACTGTTTGCAAAGACCAACCACAGAGTCCAAAAAAAGGACATCATGAAAAATAAGCTAATTGACGCTGAAAGTGCGTATAAAGATGCAAAAATAAAAGCTAAAGATATGTGTAAAAAGAAGAAACAATGAAATAAAAGAACGCTATGATAGGAGATTCTCGGATAATTTCCGGGCAAACCAAAATCTTTTTTGGAATATGGTGAGATATCGTGTGTATACATGTGATTAGAGATGATGATGAATATCTATATTTATTGAATTAGGAAAACCATGTGAAAAAGCGCTGAAAGAATTATTTTGAAAGCATTTTTACATGCTAGGATAAAGTTGCAGATGATACTGTTACTGCAACTGAATAAATGTTTGATGATGGAAATTAAAATAAAATTATAATTAATCAAATTAAAAAGCAATAAAGTATGAATGTTGCAAGAACTATTGGATATAATGGGGTTTCATCAGAGGTGCTGAGGGGTGGTGAAGGTATAGTGATAAGCTTGCAGTACCAGCTCTATAATAAATGCTGGAAAAGCCATAGGGTACCTAATGACTAGTGTAAAACAGTCAATGTACCCATGTATAAAGGAAAAAGGGTCATGGCATGTTTGCACAAATCACTGCGTTATAAGCCTCTTTAGCGTCATTGGAAAACTGTATGCGGAAATCGTTATTGAAAGAGTTGTGAAAAAGACTGAAAAGAATATCTATCTGGGATGTACATGCAGGATATCGAAAAAGTATGGGGTGTACGGACCAATTTTTTTTTTCTGCAAAACATTGGGGACAAGTTTTTGGCAAACGGTCATAAGATTTTATTGTACAAGATCTGGAGAAAAAATATGATAGACTGAAAAGAAATGATATAAGGAGAACCGTATCCATGCATGGTGTCAGTAGCGAATTGATACAGACACTATAAAACAGGGGCTCCAGTATTTGTGTTAGAACAAATTGGGCATAAATTGACAGGATTGACCTCCGCAGGGGTATCAGACAGTTCGCTGTAGCTATGGGTAGCTGTCTGTATGATTTGAAAGACTATAAGTGTGGACTAAAAAAGGGATGAGCTATCTGTAAAATGCCTCTTGTATGCCGACGACCAAGTAATCCGTAATTGCTATAATGAATAGTAAAAGTGTCTCACAAAACGCGTGTTTGGCTATCCATAATGGAGTCTTGAACCCTACGCTTATGTATGGCAGTCAAATCTGGGTATGGCAGAAAAAAAATGGAAGAAGAATCAATGCAATGGAGATGCGATCGCTGCTTTTGTGGAGCGTCTCGGAAAGACAGATGTAGGAACAGTGATGTCAAATCAAATCAAATCAAATCAAATCAAAAATATCTTTATTTCGTAGGTAATGAAATTACACTTGAAATACGTCGTTAATAAATTAATTTCGACATTACCGCCCATTCCAAATGTTGATTCACCGAGAGAAGAATGGGCAAGAAATTCAAGGTTTGCTCTTTTTACTCATCAATACAAAATATGTAGTCATTTATAATTTAGTCGATATTTAAAAATAATATGAAATAACCTAATAGGCGAGCAGCTCAATCCCAGGGGTTTTTTTCATTAAGATATTCCAACACGGTAGAATAGCCCTTGCCATATAACTTTCTTTTAACGAAACGTTTAAATTTAGCAAATGGCAAATTTTGAATTTCAGTTGGGACCTTATAAAAGCGCACACAAATCCCCCCTTAGATAATTTATTAACTTTACTTAGACGAGTCTTATGAGCAGCAAGATCATTTTTATGTCTAGTATTAATGTTATGGATGTCGCTGCTTTTATGGAACGATTCTATATTTATCTTGACATATATCAAGAGCGGTGTTGTTTGAAAAATATTTTAATGAGAGTAGAAAAAGGTATATTGCGGTGGTTTAGCCACCTGGAAAGTGTATATGAATGTAAACTAACAAAACACATCTCTAGAACGGATGTTTGCGATGAAAAGGTCGGCAAGGGTTGTCCTAAAATATCCTATGTAGACCATATAGGTGGTATATTGAAAAAGGACTAAATTTTAAGCACCCGAAACTGACGAGCTTGTATGAAAAGGTTGATGGATGTCAGTGAAACAAGAGAAATATACAAAGATGGTACCAGGTGGAAATATTATAGTCTCTGCCTATCCTTCTGGGAAAAAGGCGTGTGTTTATATTATTATTATTAACAGACGATAAGCGAATTAGAAAAGGGATTTAAAAAAAATGATTCGTTCAAATAGATGTATTTTATTATATTATTTGTTTCATAATATTATTGTATATTATGATACATTTATTTAGAGATGGATTTACAAAGGCAAAAATATTTTTTACTTTTAATGAAAAAAAATTATGAAACTATTACAATGATATTACATCACGTACAGAAATTATCATTCAATTAATAATTTATAAGGGAAATTTAAATAAGTGGACACAATGTTAATTTCAAGCCAATGCATATCATTTAAAATCGGGCTCATAATGTGAGAGGACCCAAATTTTCATGTTATTGAGGTTTTGAGTG
This sequence comes from Eumeta japonica, assembly GCA_005406025.1. Lineage (NCBI taxonomy): Eukaryota > Metazoa > Arthropoda > Insecta > Lepidoptera > Psychidae > Eumeta > Eumeta japonica. The sequence continues at coordinate 174,844 of BGZK01000698.1, forward strand.
TGGAACAGCGCTCTGAACATTCAGTACAATCCTTTATATATTGATTTTTATGCAAAGCCTTGCTTTTAAAAGGTCATAGACTCGTAACTTTATGGCTCATTTTCTATATAAGCACATGTCACGTCGCAGTAAGTTTTCATAGTCTATGTGACGCATCAACGTGATTCTTATACACACATGCACGTATACACATACCTTGCGAGTGCATATGTGTTGTGTGTGTGTTAATAATAATTGAAGAGTTCCGATACTGTAATCAGCAATATGCTGTTTAGAATCCAACAATCAACTTCTATGGCTTAACCACGATGATAAAGACCGCATCAAACTTTTCGAATATATATGTTATTGAATATGTATATTGAATACATATACATTCTACAATATCATAACGTAAATGATATTTATTTATTTGTTGCACTTGTTAAGCTCTACGTTTATATATTGTTATATTCTGAACGATGAATTCACTCTGGTCCGGTCCGGTCGATTCCGGTCAACTACTGCAGCGGTTCACCGCTGCAGTAGTTGACCGGAAAATTAAAGTGGTCGAGGCCGTCTCACGAACTTTGCCATGTCGCAGTTCGAGAGCGATGGGAAAGGAAAAGTATTATTTAAATTTTTTACTTAATATCACCAGTTTCAAAGTGAAAAACGATGTTATTAACGGATTGTGTCTTAGTATTTAATCTGAAATTTTACAAATTCTCATTATTTGTACACGCTATTATGACTTTGTATGTTCTTCTATTGTGTTGGGTACTCATTTTGCGGAGCTTCGGTAGCTAGCAACATACAGTAATATGCCGTATGCAACCCACTGCTGATCCTCGGATCTGTCTTCCACTAGTAATGAATCCTCGTCAATTGAATTGAATATCGCTTCGAGAGAATTGGCATTATCGAATATCTATGCAAGTAGATGTTTGATATTTAAATTTTTATTTATATTAACCGCCATTTTGCATCCGTTTCATACTAATATAGAACATTATCAGAAAAATTTAGACTGTTAAAATTCATAAATCGATGTTGTTGAACATAATTTCAGTAATATTTTGATGTTGGTGATTTTACGACTATCGACAAACGTGTTTGTGAAATGTCCGTGAGTGATGATGAGCTTCTGTCACCATTTGACGTACTACATATTGCATGTTTGTATAGTGATTAGAGACGTATCTATTGGTGATTTTAATACTCCTAAGACTTTGAAGAGTGTAAATGTCTAACCTTTCCTGACGATTTGGCGTATTAACGTTGAATATAAATAAAAAACCTTGCTTAAGTGTTTGATATTTTTCAGTCCACTAGAACCAATACTCAAATTGTTGGATAAGTTTTTGTGGTAAAAAGACAGATTCGAGTGTCAGTGTTGAGTTGCATTGTGCAAGTAACTGCATGTTGTAGGCAAACATCTTTGAATGTATTTGAATGTATCATGCGTCAGGTTTCAGGTATCACTAATTAATTATGTATGATATCATGTAATATTATACATGATTAATTAGGCTTTCTAATAACTAATTTTATTGTTTTCTTTGGTTTATCATCCGACTTTGGCGACGTGTTACAAGTTTTTCTCATGCCGCTGAAAATATCACATTCTATAATTTATTTGAAATCAAGGGATTCGCAATTTAAAACTTATTTCTGTACCAGTTACCGTTTGACGTCTGCCAAGGACTTTTGTCGTTAAAATGATGACAATGTCGGCGACCAACAACTTAACATGCCCCCCAAAGTACAACAAGAGAAATTTACATTTTTAAGTTAAAAAAATAATTGACATTGGTGTCAATTGGTGGTCGTGATTCGGAACAGTAGCAATGAATTAGAAAGTAACGCATTGACCAATCAGTCATCACCACTCTACGCTTTTAGAAATAGTTGCGACTATAAATGATGCTGCGACGCATCTGTTTTTGTTTATTTTATATTATATTCATGTAATTAGTTTCCTAAATGAGAATCGGACCCTAATATTAGATGACGTAAATAGCGAATACTGGATATTTTGACTGACTATCAAGAGCGGAATAACCATTTCAGAACAAGCCTACGAGAGAATTGACACTAGGAAATGATTTGAGAGACACGATTACAAGAGATGGTATACCAAAATATGCGTTACCGACGCCATTTTCTCTGGACTTGAGAGCGAGAAAAGCGGTCTGGTTATATAAAGTGCACCGCGGTAAAAAACTTGGGAGATACTTTTGTCAACCAGGAGCTCGTGAAACCCGTATATTTCGGTGCCTTTGGGTACGAGATTGGGTACGAAAGGGTCGAGGACTTAGACTCTCAAACCCTGGACTGTTTCGCCGTAGTCGGGTCGCACATCTATACCGACAGAAGCCGAATCGAGGGCAAAGTTCGTGCGGCCTCTACCGAATGGCAAGACGGAGAGGAGACCTGATACTCGACACTACGACTCGATTCCTTTTGTACCGTCTTTCAGACGGAGATGGTCGCGCTGCAAAGAGCGATACGGAGGGTGAAAAAGGGTAAAGACGGGCTAGTCAACGTATTCACTGACTCCAGATCAGCCCTGGATGTGTTGACAGGCCCTAGGACCTATCATCTTCTGGCTCATGTAGCTAGGCTCGGCATATCTTAGATCGTTGCAGAGGGTAGGGCTATACGCTTATTCTAGGTAAGAGCACATGCCGAAATTGCGGGAAACGAGCGTGCAGACGAGATCGCCAGGCGCGCAGTCTCACCAAGAAGATGGATGCGGATTATAATAGGTTTTTGCTGTCGTACGTGAAAAAGGTGATCATGGCGGCGAGTCTTAAAGAGTGGCAAAAGCAATACGCCGATGAAAGCACAGATGAAGTCACCAAATGCTTCTTTTCTCGAGTGGAACAAGCGTACCGGGTATGCCGACAAATGGAAAAGACGTCTCAAATGGCGTAAACCCTTATGGGACACGAGTGGTTCGCACAATACCTACACAGGTTTAAGTTGAAAGACTCCCCGTACTGCGCCTGTGACCCCGCAAAAATCCAGGACGTGCTGCACGTTCTCGAGAAATGTCGAATGTTTTTCCAGGGACCGTGTGGCACTGGAAAGTACAAGATTAAACAGAAATTGATTAATGAAAAATAATAAAGATAACAAAATATTAGATACTAATTATAAAGTAAAACATAACATGTAATATGTACAATGAAGAATGTGAAATACATTAGAATATACAAGACAATGAGTCTAGGGTGGTAGAAACAGAATGTTAATGAGGAACTTAAGTATCTAATTTTGAGGTGCAGATTAATAAAATAAACACAATGTAATATGGATAAGTTATGAAGGATTTTAAAAAAATCAATAAATAAACACAAAATAGTTTTCAATTAATATAATTCTATCCTGCCATTCTAGAGAAAGAAAGTGACGTGCGAATGCGCGAAAGTATAACTCTGAAAATTAGCATGGAAGGGTTATGGTGGCCATGCTACGGGGCCGACTTTTTTTTTTTAAAGTTACCGAGGTAATATATTCTCTTAAAAAAATGCCAGTGTAAATTATATCTATATGAAAACAATGGCTAGGGTTGAAAAAAATCTTGATTCAAAAAATAAAGCATATATACCATATATAAAGTTCAGGAAAAAAGTTTTTTCGTATTTCATGTACAAATTCAATATAATGTTTTACCATCTTTTATATAAATTTAATTATAATACATGTATTCCATTTTATTTTAATACTTATTGCCATTTGGAGGTAGTGCCATAAATCGATTGCCGTAGAAATTTTGGACTTCTAATCAAAGTACTGCGACAAGGAGTTTTAACAGTTTTCTCTTGATGTTAACCTAACACTACTTAAAAAATTCTGAAGAGACCGAAATAGGTGAAAATCTGAGGGTGCAAGGTCACGGATATAAGGTGGATGCATTCCCAACCTACTCTCTCAATGTTTCTTGACATTGCCGGTGGTAAAAACTCATAATGAATACGGTGTGATTCTCTTCCAATCACACCATACACATAGTATCAACTTATTGTAAGTTAACCCGGGCTTCGTTATACTCTGTGGAATTTGATTACTTTTTGACCATTATCTTTTTTTGCAGGTTCTTGTCGTAAGTAATCCATTATCGTTTTTTATCATCAAAAAAAAAAGGTTCGGTTTCATTACGTTTCAATAATGAATCGTAAAACACGATTCATTAGATTTCGTTTAGTGAGCTCATGTGGGACCCAAGTATTGAGCTTTTTTTGTACATTCAACTTTTTTCAAATGGGTCTAAACTGTTTTTGGTCAATCCTCAGCTCTTCAGCTATGTACTAAGAACTGATATGCCGATCTTGTTCCACTTTATCCAAAATGGCATCGATTTTATCCGTGACACATAGACCAGCGCGAGGTTCATCTTTGACATCAAAATTACCGGACTGAAAACGTTTGAACTTTGTACTACTCTTATCGACATTGCATTAGGTCCATAAATGTCACAAATTTTTTTGGAGGCTAGTGTCGAACTTTTTCCTTTTTGTAAAAAAACTCAAAAATGTTTCGAATTTTTACGTTAGATTCACTTATTTTGGGGACCGAAAAACAATAGAAAAATGGCGGTACATTGTTTTTACTTTTTATTTTTCTTTTCTTAAAATGTCATTTATTTAATGGATATCAAAACTAGCCAGATGCGAACAGTATGAACAAAGACATTTCACAGCAACTTTTACTTATAAAATGCGAAAAAACCTTTTTCTCGACCTAATACATTTTAAAGTATTTCTCGTAGTCCAAGAAGCAACCGCACGATTTTCTATGCATGAGAAGGGTGTAGAGGAAATAACGACACGTGTGGAGTGTCCTACGTCATTTCAAGCGTCATAAAGTGGATTTAACGACGTTTTGACGTCTATAATATACATATTACATATCGTAACGTGTACGTAGTCCAGGAGGCTGCGGCTACGAAAGACGTGACATTCCTTTGATGCACAAATGAAAGTGTACAATCACCAAAAAGTACAAAAAGTATATTTTTTACAAGGTCGATGAGTTGGAGCATATTGTATAAGTTTTGAGATTCGTTTATTAACTCAGTAATGTAATCCATCCTTATAAACAAAATTGTAATGCCTGTGTGTCTGTGAATTCAAAATAATGTGGATTTCTTGAGTGCACATTGTTATTTGTAGGTATGAAGCACTCAAACAACCGTTTTCATTTTTTTAGTCCGTCTATTTGTCTGTGGTAATTTTCAGAACGATTGAACCGATCAAGATATTTAGGTTAAGTCTTGGACTTTCCCTGAAAGCTAGAGGATTTTGTCGGATAATTATTATCTTGAAAATGTTTAGAGTTTCTGTGTGTACATTGAAAAACTCTTAAAATGGCATAATTTATTTAGAATTGAATAATGTGGAACCTGGATCTAGATTGGGACGAGAGAGGGACTAAGATAGGTATCATGCTTGTATTGTGTGAGGTATTAATTCGCGGAAATTCATAGTAGACGCTTGCCTGCAACATCATGCTGTAAACAGTGTCACTATTCAATATAAAGAATGTATGAATTAATTCTGAGTCCATGCGGGTGACATCGGGAGCAAAAGCTAGTAATAATCTTGAGAGGTATCGCAATCCAAAAAATATTTTACGATCACTCGATATGATGATTTCAATTTATGCTAAATATATCATGTACGTTAAATAGTGCCTACAGATGTTGATCAACAAATGCCACTACATAAATAAAGTACGTAGGTATACTTTGCACATTATGTAAATGTTTCGAAATATCAATTGTTGGATATGAACGTAACAAAATTTTCCGTGCGAATTCATCATGTTCCCACAACAAACTCGAAAGACCCCAAGTTAAGCTCTGTCATCCACGTATTAAAAACTCATGGCCGACGGTATACTTCAATTTTGTAAAGCGACGATCCACAAGTACGTATATTTTTATAAGAATGAAAACTTGTGCGTAACGGCCGTCGTTTACCGCTGCGCGGCCGGGGTGCGGCGCGGGTGCGCGGGGGCACGCGCGCCACCGTCTGCCGGAAACGCCGGCCGAATTCAGTTTGGCCAATTTGCGAAAATCTCTGCCGGAATCGCTCCGGCGAGGCGCCGAACGAAAAGATCTCGCAGAATCGGTTCGACGGGCCTAGCATGACGCCCCGGTAAAGATTCTCTTTGTAGGTTTATCCTCTTCACATTTACGTCGCGCGAGAAGGATAAGCTTATAAAGATACGTCTCGAGCGTCATGCTAGGCCCGCTGGTTTTCGAGTGTCGGTACCTCGGCCGGAACTGGGAGGAGTTGTCTAGGATAAATGTAGGCTGCGTTTTATCTTTTACAATTTTTTTATGAAATAATTTTATCTGGCGGAGAAAATAAAAACATTTTTATACAAACTAGCCCTATTGTCGTTCTGGAACTATATTGTATTCATTTAATATTCAGGATAATTGTATTCGTTCATGAAGAATTTTTCAGAATTTCCTTGAAGGACACTAAAGTTACGGATAAGCGGAAAAAAATAGTAAGTAGTGTTAAGAAAAAATTACAGTATATAGAGATAAATTTTTATTCTCTTTTTAGTTATCTGAAAATTAGCTTCATATTTTTCAGACTATTCTTTTAGTTTGTGCGTCATCCACAGAGATTCGAGTTGGTCAAACTATTACGGTACGATGAATGATTCGATCTCGTATCTCCTCCACGCGGCCGCGGTCGTCGGGCGCCCACAGCCAATGAGATCGATTAAAAAGTCGTCCGAAACACGAGTTATTGCCGGGCAATTCCGCAAAGCTCTCCCGGCAGTCGGCGAGCTTTGTAATATATGGTCGCGATAAGCCGACGCGTATCGGCGGATGACGTGCGCGTCATCCATCACGCGCCCGCCGCCCGCCGCCCGCGCCCGCCGACGCGCCGCCCGGGAGATGGAGACGGCTCTATTACGGTATTATACGGGCACCGATCATGATATATCTATTGATGTGGTCATTTGGCTTTTTTCTTAAAAAATATTACTCAAGTTTTATTTCTCATACGCCATTTATGTATTACTTACGCATAGGATACCGTAAGATTTAATAGATTGCAAAACGATATGGTAGATTAGTCTATATGACGTGTGTTAATGGACATGTCTGGAAAAATATAAAAAATTTAAAAAACTTATATTATAGATAATTTTTATTTTAATTGAAGTTCGAAATAGTTACAATAGATGAGATTTGAGCAAGTTTTTTTTTTGTTTTAAATGAAAGCTTTTTTATTGGATAAATAAGCACAAATAGTGTGATCAATTCTTTAAATATTGTTATTATAAATATTATTCAATTTCGTTTATAATGATACAATTATTATTATACACTTTTGCAACCAAATATTTATGATAACTTAAATAAGAAATACTTATTTAAGAAATAAAGATAAATATATTCAACGTAATCTAGAAGTCTCATGTTGGACAAACGTGACGGAGAATTATGACAGACGTACGTGACGGTATCTTTATATTGTACTAAATTCTTCCCCTACGTGCCTAAAAGAACTTTCACTTCTAAAATAAGCTCCCATGTTATTAATGCAGCTGTATGTAAGATCAAGATAGTGTGCAGTCATGAGGTGGTTACTACCTGCTGGTCTTTTATTTTTTCCGCAACCATCTCCTACGTGAACGTTCGTAACGTAGTAACAAAATCTATTTTAAAAAGAATGCACGAGCTAATTGAATGGACGTAATATAACATAAGATTTTTATTGAATAAAAATAAAGCAAATATACTCCCACCAGAAACTGGAAATGCTTCTATGATTAAAAGCGCCGCCTTGCAACTAAAAGTGGGGACTGTTATGGCTAAGGACGGACTTAACAACAAGTCAAAGTTAAGTTACGTGAAAAGACTCTTTCAGTAACATCAAGGATACATTAAGCTGCCGGTCGTGGCTCGTTGTCGTAGTCGGTCGTTAACAGCCGCCGACCCGCACTGGGCTAGCGTGCAGGAATCCGGGCCCCTCAGTCAAGAAAAACGTTGTAGGAAGGCATGTCTCGGTATTGCCAACACTCATGTCGAATGTAACAACACAACTTCTTTAACTGCCCGCTTTGCCTGTCTTCCAACATACCACACCTGCAGGTAATGATTATTACGCAATACATTTTAAATATCTATGGGTACGCTATCTATTATTTAAGTATTCAATTTTATTCTATGTATTTTGTTGCTGCTAATTTATTTTCTGTGTTAACCCAAGGGTTAAAAATGAGCCGCCTCATTCAATAAACCAGTCTAAATATATTCTGCGAGAAAATCTGACCTCCGATATATATATGTCATATAGAAAAATAATCTTTATATTATAAGGTTTCCAAAATATTATGTTCTGTATAGAATAAGATGTATGGTATTAAAAGCAAAACGTATAGAATATAGTACCTTGTCTAGCACACGCGCGTGGCCATTACCACACATTTTATAATGGAAGGTAGCGTTAATGGTGCTTCTTCAGCGAGGCCATGCACGTTTGTTTATTGGAGTGTCGCATGTGTGTGTGAAACTTAATTTCCATTATTATTGCATTAGATATAGAAAAAGTATTTTTAGAATCATTATCATTTATGTGCAGAACGGCCAACAAGTTTACAGAACTAATGTATGTCATGGAAGGGTTAGCAAAGGTAACTCTAAAAAATCTTAGGCAGACCAAATTGGTAGCGCATTAAAGAAGGGTCAAGTTTTAATCACTAGAAACCGACGAGCTTGCATTAAAAGATTGATGGTGAAGTCAGTGGAGCAAGAGAGATATGCAAAGATTGCAACATGTAGAGATCTGTGGTCTCTGTCTGCTCTTTAAGAATATAGGCATGAATATATATTATTATTACTCCAACGTTGATGAGAATCCATTAATTATGAATATGAATTTTAATAACGAAATAATTATCAACACCTTGTTTGTTGATTATAATTCTAAGCGATTTCAAACAAACTAAATGTTAAAATATGAATATAGAAATTGATTGGTGTTAACGGTTTTTAGAACAGAAGTTACATAAAATTTGATTTTTCACGGTAATTATTTATTCACAGTAGGTACACTGATAGTAAACTCAATCCTCAACCTGAAATTCGTGGGTTTCATTCCGAGCATGTTTTTCTAGGCTTAAATATACTGTTCATAACCATCATTAACATTGTTATCGAGGCATGAGGAGATGACGTGTATGAACGGTTTCAAACCTAATTTAGTTATGAAAGCGAAGTCTGAATTTTTTTATAAATCATGAATTAAATACATATATTAATAAATAGAAATGTCCCTGACATTCATGCGTGAATTTTAAATATTACTTTCTGAGAAGTGTGCCCATCAAAAACCACCGAAATCGCATAACATCTTAATAGACATTTTTCGCGAGATAAGAGAATGGACTACGCGAGCGCTGGCCCCGGGCGTCGCCATTGGTCCCACACAAAGGGCCTTTAAGAGCGTAAAAATGGTTCGAAGTGGAATTGTCCTCTTATCTCGCGGCTCGCCGCTCTGCCGCTGCAAAGGAACCGCTTATTCTGCAAAGGGAAATAGAGGGTGCCCTATTTTTCTTTTGCAGGGTTATTATTAATTTTTCTTTCTCCGTTCAAGTTACAAGTCTGTCCAGGGGTTTACGACGTCTCCGAATAGTAGAAGTGGAGAATTATTAAAAATACAAACACGAAAAGATACTTTTAAACTGAGGTTTCATATTCGGATACAGATAATGACCTTCTGGTAAACAGGAGTTTCCTCGAATAGGAGTGTATATGTCATGTAAGGCAAAGACTGGCTCAATGCCAGTCGGGGACTTTGCATATCCTTCAAGGGCTTTAAGAAACTTTTTGACATGCAGGTTATACCACGATGTTTTCTTTTACAGTCAAAATAAATTCAGGTTTATACGTTTGAATCTTTTAGGAAGGAATAGAACAATTAAACTATGATTAAAGAAGAAAGTGACCGAATAAGTGACTGGCTTATTTCTCAGGGTAAAGCCAAAACCATGATGGATATTTTGCAAAAAAAAAAATATTTTATAATGTAGTTAAGCACTAAGAGGTGTTTTTATAAATGCAACCCCTAAGGGAATGAAAAAAGTAAAACAATCTTACGTAGAAAGTTTCTGATATTAGAAGTGCTATTTGAGGTATTCTTTCCAAACAACAAAAAAGTATTTATCGCTCTATGAAAATAAAATAGAGGTGTAATAAGTTATGAAATGTTATACGTCGACGCCTAAATCGCTAGGTGAAGAAACTAAAACATTGGCTTCTTATGGCAAAATAATTTAGAAATTCACCTCCTAAATTTTGGGAAGAGTGAGACACGACTTCCACCTTTTTGAAAGTAACAAACTATAGATCTTAAATTTGATACTAGACACACCGGAAGATAATACCGGAATCAAGAGCAGGTCCAAGGTGAGAATCGGGATCATATCCGAATTCGAAACAGAGAGCGCTGCGCGAGTCAGATTTGAAAACGGCGCTGCGAATAAAATCAAGATTGGGACCGGTATAGGAATGAACGCAAAAAGTACACGGAGAGCCGGATTGACAGCGAGTAAGAGAGCTAGACTGAATGGGATTGATGTAAGAGATGGGGGTAATTAATTCTTCGTCCGCTTATAGGGAGCCGAGGGGAAAAGTTAGTGCTAGGTAGTACCACTAGTACCAGCTTTCCTCCACTTCAGCTGTGTTCAGATATAAACGTTTCAATTGGAACGTGAAAATACTGTTAAGGAAATGTGCTTCTGAAAATTTCACACTCCTTATTAGCGTACTGTAAATGCCTAATTGTAAGTTGTGTGTAGCAGCTCGATCAAAGCGGATTGTTAGGTAAAGACGGCGCCGTCTTTTTAGCGACAGCGGAAGCTGCTACTCCGCGTCTGTACGAGTATTCTGTGACAGTGTGCTATATGACCGGTCGAGAAAGTCTATTTTCGTGACACAGTCAAGTTGAGCACGTCATGGCTCTAGTCGTCATGTTTTCATAATCTCGCACCTAAGATTCCGACTATATTAATAAACGCAGTCAAGTTGAGCACGTCATGGCTCTAGTCGTCATGTTTTCATTATCTCGCACCTAAGACTCCGACTATATTAATAAACGCAGTCAAGTTGAGCACGTCATGGCTCTAGTCGTCATGTTTTCATAATCTCGCACCTAAGATTCCGACTATATTAATAAACGCAGTCAAGTTGAGCACGTCATGGCTCTAGTCGTCATGTTTTCATTATCTCGCACCTAAGACTCCGACTATATTAATAAACGCAGTCAAGTTGAGCACGTCATGGCTCTAGTCGTCATGTTTTCATAATCTCGCACCTAAGATTCCGACTATATTAATAAACACAGTCAAGTTGAGCACGTCATGGCTCTAGTCGTCATGTTTTCATTATCTCGCACCTAAGACTCCGACTATATTAATAAACGCAGTCAAGTTGAGCACGTCATGGCTCTAGTCGTCATGTTTTCGTTATCTCGCACCTAAGACTCCGACTATATTAATAAACGCAGTCAAGTTGAGCACGTCATGGCTCTAGTCGTCATGTTTTCATAATCTCGCACCTAAGATTCCGACTATATTAATAAACGCAGTCAAGTTGAGCGCGTCATGAATCTAGTCGTCATGTTTTCATAATCTCGCACCTACGATTCCGACTATATTAATAAACGCAGTCAAGTTGAGCACGTCATGGCTCTAGTCGTCATGTTTTCATTATCTCGCACCTAAGACCCGACTATATTAATAAACGCAGTCAAGTTGAGCACGTCATGGCTCTAGTCGTCATGTTTTCATAATCTCGCACCTAAGATTCCGACTATATTAATAAACGCAGTCAAGTTGAGCGCGTCATGAATCTAGTCGTCATGTTTTCATAATCTCGCACCTACGATTCCGACTATATTAATAAACGCAGTCAAGTTGAGCACGTCATGGCTCTAGTCGTCATGTTTTCATTATCTCGCACCTAAGACTCCGACTATATTAATAAACGCAGTCAAGTTGAGCACGTCATGGCTCTAGTCGTCATGTTTTCATAATCTCGCACCTAAGATTCCGACTATATTAATAAACGCAGTCAAGTTGAGCACGTCATGGCTCTAGTCGTCATGTTTTCATTATCTCGCACCTAAGACCTGACTATATTAATAAACGCAGTCAAGTTGAGCACGTCATGGCTCTAGTCGTCATGTTTTCATAATCCGCACCTAAGATTCCGACTATATTAATAAACACAGTCAAGTTGAGCACGTCATGGCTCTAGTCGTCATGTTTTCATTATCTCGCACCTAAGACCTGACTATATTAATAAACGCAGCAAGTTGAGCACGTCATGGCTCTAGTCGTCATGTTTTCATTATCTCGCATCTAAGACTCCGACTATATTAATAAACGCAGTCAAGTTGAGCACGTCATGGCTCTATTAGTCGTCATGTTTTCATAATCTCGCACCTAAGATTCCGACTATATTAATAAACGCAGTCAAGTTGAGCACGTCATGGCTCTAGTCGTCATGTTTTCATAATCTCGCACCTAAGATTCCGACTATATTAATAAACGCAGTCAAGTTGAGCACGTCATGGCTCTAGTCGTCATGTTTTCATTAGATTGCACCTAAGATTACTATTATGTTACTATTATTCTAATTGACGCAGCGAAGTTGACTACAGTATGGCTTTAGTTGTCATGTTGTCATTAAAATGTCTATCATTATAACGAAAAATCGTGAAAATCACGGTTATAAAAACAATGGAAATAAATTTTCAAATTAAGGATATCTATTTACATCGTTGATAAGTATAGAAACTATTTAATGATATAATTTAAGTCGCAAATTAAAATCATAACATCATAAAAGTCTGAGTCTTAAGGGGTTTTTCTTGATGTTTAGTTGTAAAAGTTCTAACTACTAAATAGTCAGTTAAAAGCAATTATTAAATAAATAAAAATAAAAAATCTACAATTGTTTTTTTTTATACATTGAAAGTTGACTCATAATTTTTGAACCGTCCAAAATTGAATCAGGTGCTTAATTTTTTGATCAAAACAATATCAACATTCTTCTAAAATTCATGTTCATCTGCACAATTATTCATGAAAATCTACACTTGTTAAAAAATCTCGTTCTGATTTATTGAGCACTGGGCCGAACAAAAAACTACAGCCATTAATTCCGGAACGGTAACCAATTTTCTCGAAGAATTTCGCGCAACAAGAAAACGACCTGATGAAATTCATGACTCCGACTCCCTTATCCGGGAGTGGGTATCGCTTCCGACTTGTTTTTTCCACTGACGTAGCGACCCGTGTCACTGTCGACATGTGCTAGCGACAAACGACCTTGCGATAACCTCGTCATACTGTACGCTATTCACGTCGATGACTTGTATTTTGAACTGTCGGATTTATTTCTGTTTCGATTTAATGAATTAATTGTAACGCTGGAAATATCTTCCGTTGCCAACATTAATATTGGTCTATGGTTGATTTTTGATAATAAAATATTGAAAACAAATTTGCAGTCGTCTTCGCTGATTGCTTGGTGACATCAAACCAAATGTTTAATTGAATCACGAAGTTTGATTAAATCTATTGAATAAATGTTTAATATCAATAATCGAGATGCTTATTGTCTACGACGATCACAACTAAAAACTTTGTTTATATCTTTATTCGTAATAAAAACTTTCAAAGCAAAAGTATTTCACATTTTATTTATGCTTTTTAAATTTATCATGTATCTAACTTTAATTTTAACACAGAAAATAATAAAAAATAAAAATCCAAAAGTAACGCGAAAACTGTAATTTACATATATTAATTTTTATATAGAATAAAGTATGAAGGGAAATTACGAGGTCAAAAATAAATATATTATGGATTGGATAACGTTTCCTACGAGATTATTTAGCATGCAGAAGAAGCAGCCTGTAATTTTAAAGTATCAATGGTAATAAAATGTTTAATTTAAATTGACTCAAATTCAAATTCAAGAATTAATGGAAAACATTTAAAATATCACTATTAGAAAAGTTCTATTCTAAAAAAAAATAATTTATTCCTACTTTGATATATCAAAAAGTACATTTTAATAGCCGAACGTAGTGGACAGCGCGCGGGAACGTTTTCCTGGTAATGGCGTTTTATTTCTGCGTTAAAAGTTACTTGTATTAAGTTAGGTGGCGTCGAAATTGTTTTCTTAGCAGAAAAAGTTCTTAAAAAAGCATTCTTCCTGAAATAACCCCTCATACACTATTCAGTAAACGCGAAAGACGCTTGAAAGTTCTCTAGTATCAGAGGATGAGTATGTGAGCGTACTTTTGCCGATATGCCGTCTACAGTTTTGATATGTCTTCTCGTCCTCTTATTCTTAATTTGTAATATCAATATTTTGAAACAAATAATTTGTTAAAATATACCTTAATATAGCAAAGCTCCGTTGATTTTTACAATATGTCCCAAAAGAAGATTAAAAATTCGTATGTTTACAATATGAGTACTAATGTTAGATATTTTATTAGCAACAATATAAAATTATAATTATTATCTAAAGAGTAAAAAGAACGGTACAGAGAGGACAATTTTTTGAATTGACGTTTACGGACATTTTCAATAAATTATAGCGCCCCATTCCGTGGCCATCTAGACACTCGACTTACCATCATTATTATATAGGGGTTTCATTTTACAATTCATAAAATTAAAGTATATTAAAATTATTAGGATATTCGAAACTTTATTTGAATGATACACCTTTCGTATTTCTAATAGTTATTTAAAATGCTTATCCCGTGTAATTGTTTCTTCATTCTTCGTTTTAAATTATCATGTCCTATTTTTTCCCAACAATTTATTGAAACACAAGATTTATTTCAATACAATATTTATTTAAACAGAATGCTGTATATAAGAATGGCATTGTAAGATTGATTTCGCCGAAAAATACATTAAAGCTTCGCTTCTGCCGGGCGTCCCCGATTCTATTCTTTTTGATTGTCTTTACGAAACTCAAAGATCAACGTGAGTCACTTTATCACAGTCACTTTATTAATGTGTACAAATTTTTAAGCCTGAGAGACACTCACGAATAAGCCAATTGAATAAAAACCTATAAGGGCTCAAAAGGGTAATCATTGTTAATTGACTAACTTCGGTGAGGGAGGCGTGTTCGCGCACAACAGCGATAGTTTTGGAGTTGTGGATAGTTTTGGAGTACGATTTCTAAGGTAAAATTAGGTATTTATGGCGATTTGAATATGCGGATGCACAGTTCGGCATAGTTGTCATACAGAACACCTGGGAAATCTAAAACAAACGGGGATTATTGCGCAGGTGCGAATTCAGATGGAGAGTCATAGATGTGACTTCATAGAAAAAAATATTATTTAAAAAAAAATATTTAGAATCATTCGTTGATTTCTTTAGGCGAATTTTAAACCACTCCACATTTTTCAATCTGAGTCTGTTCGCGTAAAGATTTGTCGGTTGTAAAAAAAGTTGGCCCACGTAATTATTTTTTTATTGCACCATAATATTAAAAATTAAATAAAGACTTATTGACAAGAAATTTGTAAAATGGCCGTTTAGTACTGATCGACACAAGCTTTCATTATGTTCTCATATTCAAGTCAAAATAAACTTTCTCTTATGAATTTACAAGTCCGATGCCAGAAACAAGTATTAGTGGAGTTTTCAAGCGAATGGTCTCATTCGCTTAGATGTTTTTTAGCTATTAAGGTAGTAGTTTAGTTTCTTGTTACTATATTTAGAATTTTATATTTATCATATGAAGAGAGCAGTCCATTATTTTTGAAATACCTATAAGAACAACCAAAATACAAATGTCTTAAAATATTCATTAAGCAGAGAGGGTACTATATAGCTACGACATATTTATTTCATAGCACCATATAAAATAATCAAATGTCTATTTTAAAGGTTTTATTTTCAAGCCTTGCGAATAAGAAAAAAGAGTTTATGTTACTTCTATCTTGTACTCTAAAGCATTTTTGAAACGGTAATCAAAACCACTATTATTATATTAGAACTCGCAGCCAGGGATATTTAAAATATTATCTGAAAAATATTACCCAAATCCAACCTTTATCAATCTAAACGGTCTGTTTGATATTATTATGTTACTTTTATATAACACACATTTCTGTTTTTTATTACATGTATTTATATTATATGCTTCCTTTTCGATTCTCTCCATAAGTAAAAAGGCGGAACGGATATTTCTTTTCTCTATGGCGGGTCGTAGCGGATAAAAATTAAATAAAATGTCATAAGGGAAAAGACAAGAGAAAAGGGTGTGGGGGCTTGCGAGCTTATATGTTTTTTGGTGCGGATACTTAGGCGAGTCCTTTGTATATTTTCCATCCTTTATTTAGAGTCATATTTGCGATATTGTATGCACGAAATCCAGAATATCCTATATAGAAGCGCGCTGTAGCAGATATTCAAGAAAAGAAAATATAGGCCTCGAATCTAACAAAAAACTGTCATAACTCCACCGAACGACTGGCAAGACATTCATCTGAAAAAAAAAATAGATGCGTTTTGTCACCTTTAACCCCTGGTGTCGTCGCGGGGCCACCTTCGAGCTACGCGACCGTGGAGTTTAATAAAGAGCTGACTGTCTACCCTGAGCGACGTGTGCGTCCAGTGATATATTCGCGGCTGCCGACTATTCCTCACTATCTCCATCCCAAAAATTCCTGACCCGAAACGCGCGTCTATTTCTCATATTAGACCGGTACCAGGAAGGCGTTGTTTCGTTTTCTTCAATTTTTCCCGCTCGATGAGTCCTAAAGTAATTTAGGGTCTCATTATTCGCTTCTCGGAAGTACTTTCGATTTGTAATAAAATCGCGATTCTCTTGTAATATAATCGCGAAAGGTGAAATGGCCGTTTTTACTCATTATCGAAAAGCTAATTTAAGGGAGTTTCGAAAGTCCTACTTTAAAGTCGAACGTACAGTGAAGAGTTATTGTTTGACGAGTCATGCTAGCCCAATCCGTGTTTTGGATTATTAATCTGTGTTTAGATTGCATACTTTTAAAAATCTCATGAGCAATCCTCGTGTCTTTTCGATATCCACCTGTCGATAAGAACAAGGTCGTTTTCCCCAGAAACTGACTAATGTCATCGCCCTGAGAAACTAGCTGTGAAAATTATTTTCACTCTGGTCATCCTAATGCTGAGGCTTGTAAGTCCGTAATATTTGAATTTCAGACTAAGAGTTTTGAATTTCGAATAGTCCATGCTAGACGCCTGCCTACGACATGCATTGATATGCAGCATGCAACCCACCGTTAATCCTCGAATCTGCCCCTCCACTACGAATCTCTATCCAAAGAATTGAATATTGATTCGAGAGGATTGACAGATATCGTACACCTAAGCAAGTGTTAATTGTCCAATTACCTTATTCCGCTAATCGTTATAATTTTAATTTCTACGTACGTTTCATGTCAACCAGGCACATCCTCAGTCTATGGTAGCTCAGGGCGGGCTGGAGGTTTGCAACTATAGTTGTCGTTAATGCGATAAATACATCTAGGACCAGATAAGCCATGTTCTTTACTTTGCTCTTTGAAATACAAAAGTTAATTAATCATTTAATTTGATCTTAAAAGCTTGATAGACATTTCAAACGCGAATCCAATACTTTTTGTTTCGAAGGCGGCGCTTTGATAAGCTGCGCCGGGTGGTCGAGCTCGTCCATATACGACTGTGCTTACTCACGATTAAGGTGATTTTTTTTATTAATTTTATATTAAAATTAAATAAAAAGCAAATGATTGACCCGTCAAAACACCACAAATTTTTTTTGTAAAGAAAAAAAAAAAGGAAGAAATTCTATTATTTCTACTTTTGTTCTATCATTAACAGAGGCATCACTTAAGAAGGATTCCTACAAGGAGTCATTCTTTTGTTTTAATTTAATTGAAGTCAGTTCTTCACTCAAACTTAAAGGTGTGCCAAATCATACGTGGTTTGTAACCGAAGGTCGTGAGGTTGTAAAACACTCATAATTATCTTTATTGCTACAAGATTTATTAAAAATAAGATGACAATTCATTCATCCATTCGTTGTGTTTGTTCACTTTTTCCTCATGATTTGTAAGCTGTAACCTCTTACACTCATAAACCATTGCTCGCAACGCCCAGTCTTTGACTTCGACTTTCGCTTGCACGGTTGACTCCTTCTTCCTTCCTCCAGCTTTGTGTCTTCTTAAACGCTGACGTGTTCGCGATATCACGCCCTGATTCTGCATCGTTCACAAGAAAAATAAAACAATTTTTAGCTAAGATATTACAGTCCCTAAAACGTTGTCCTATATCGAAAAAACAGCTGGATGATGGAACGAAATTAATAACAAAATGATCGGGTGCAAGGACACGATAACATCCAAATTATTTTCCATTCAACAAACAGCCTTCTTGTGTCTTTTAATATCATATATTCTGATATTCAGTAAAGGTACGCCATTGGTCACTGATCAGTTAATCAAACAATTGATTTATACATTATAAATATATATATATATGGTGTAACTAAAAAACGGATTTTTATGATCCTTGATTTATTGGATTTATCTCCGTTCCAAATAGCAGAATAATTAATTATTTATTTTTTTTTCGTTTTTTTTCAATAAAAAAAATATATATAAAAATTCCTTTTTTTTAACATAAATTGCGAAGGGAAACCAAGATCGGTATCACGATCTGTATTGGAATCGAGAGCAAGACAAGGACCGGACACGGCAGTGAAGATCGAGTCGATTTTCGTGTCGATCAAAATCGACAGAAAAATCGGCCGACATACAAGATGAAGGAATTCATTCTGTGTGCACGGGAGCGAAACCGACACTTTTGAATAACAAAAAAAAATTGCCATATTTAAATTCACGCCCAGCAAAGCGGGCGGGTGACCGCTGCTATAGAAATAAAAGAGAATTTCACAAATTCAAATAAGCGAAAAATCAATAACAATTTCGATTAAATCTAAACATGGGAGTTATTTATGTAAACAAAATCTTGTTAACGGCCCGTCACCGACGACGCGGACCCGTTCGGGTACGTTGAAAACCCGTCCCGGAAGTGGGTCGCCGGTAGCGATCGCGTCAACGTATCGGCTTTTCCCCGAACTATCCGCTTCGCATGCAACATAAATTAGCCTGATTTGCGATAGAGACGCATCGGATTTACGGCGGCCGCCCGCGGCGCGCGCCCGCCCGACGGATCGCCGCTGCGGGACCAATAACGTCTAAACGGATCATGCTGGGAACATTTTCGCCTTTCAAGAGCGTCACGTTCTCACTTACCGCCGCGTATAGGCGACGCAAGCGTCGACTTATGACATCGCTTATGAGATTTGTAACACAGTTTAAAGTGTGCGCATGCATTATTTGCGTTTTATTAAATTTGATCTGGACAAAAACAAAATGATGGTTCTTTTTTAATCAGATTTTACGTGTAACGTTTAGGTTGAAATTAATGCCTTTAAAATGTTTTGCCTTGTTTATAAAAAAAAAGTTAGCCAGTTATTTCTGTAACAAAAAAAATATAACAATTTAAGTATTGAAATTGAAAAAAATTTAAAATTGATCACATTATTCCGGTGAATGATTGTACTTAATATATTTGAAACGAAATACAAAATGAAAAACATTTAGTCTATTCATTTAACCTATATAATCTATTTTAGTATGAATTTAAGAATCGATAGCCAAAAAACGGTTAAGTGCGAGTTGGATCTACGTAACGATGGCTCAGTACACAATAAGCATTCAAAAAATGGACAAGTGTGAGTTGTATTCACCTGGAGAGGGTTTCATACGATGCATATGATATGTACTATGTTTTTTAATTTAACCCAAATGTTTTATTATAATAATAATAATAATATCTTCGGACATATATACACAGCACCGTCTGGTCCCAAACTAAGCAACTAGGCTTGTATTATGGGCACCAGACAGTTGATATACTTACATACATACTTTTTTTTTGTAAATATATACTTATAATACATAGAAACACTCAGACTCAAGACAAACATTAATTTTTAATCAAATAAATAAATGTTTGTCTTGTGCGGGAATCGAACCCACGATTTTATTTGTTTGTGGTAACTAACAACTGCGTAAGTTTATACGCACTATGTTGAAAGGATTACAATATTATTTAGACATGTTATGATTGAATTATTCTGATCTCCATAAATATACAACAATTTTTTGTATTTATTTTCAAATTTTTAGGTTCAGTATTTCTAAAATTAGTGATTAAATTTCGTCTATTTTCTAGTTAGACGCCTAGTTAGATGTTCATGTTTACATTATAGAAATCCAGATGTGTGCTGACTTTGTGTGCGGACTCGACTGCATCGGTCCAGTAGATACGAAGCTATTGGGCTGTAACAGACGAACAGACAGAGTCCCACGAGTAATCCTATAAAAGATCCCTTTTATTCATTTTCACCTACGGAACCCTAAAAACACTTTTTTTACTTGGTACGGTATTCTTGTGCGAGCACGATTTGCATTTTATCAGTTTTTATTATTTACAGTTTGCATATTGTATTCACATGAAGCTTGATGCTTCATTTTTTTTCTAGGGTGGCTCATAGGTATTCTGTGACAATTTCGAGTGGCTGCTTATAGCGGTTCAAAATATAAATACATCCCTTTAAGAGTAGTTCAGACAGACAAACAGATAAACGACGTAAGCTTTCATGCGGAGTCCTCAAAACTATGAGGAAATAAGCAAATTTGATTTTCCTCTAGACTAAAACCTTAGCTTTATATATATATACTATATATTACCCACCACCAATACATATTATTTACTAACGATTTGTCTCGAACATTCGCTGATGCAGCGGTTCCTTTTAGTAATAGAATCATCGGCGTACATTAACACAGGCCATGAGACAGCGCAAGGGTTAATAATGTGCATCCTTTGTGCGATTTTATCCCGGGATCGCTTTGGATCGTCACGTAAGTCCGGCGCAATTCACAAGCGGCCAGATTAATGAGCCGGACGATTCAACATTGAAACGGCGCGAGTTCGTAAGAGTCCTGGCAACTTCTACGCATGTAGAAAGCACGTTTTTACATTAGTATTGATTTTTTTATAGTAAGAGATGTAATGAAAATTGGTTACAATTCTGTATATTTAAGTAATGAATTAAAACATTTTTTAAAGTTATTATAAATCATCTAAAGTATAATAATTTAGAAAAGCTTTGATTAAAGAAATTAAAACATAAATGTCAATCATCGCGTTTGGTACTTATGAAATAAATTAATGTTTGCCATTTTTATGGTAAACATTATTGTGGAGCATACATACATCCATTTTTATGGAGCATTGATATTCACGTTATGTACAACTTTTGGCGCTTGACTCGACTGAAATCACGAAACTTGGAGTTAATGAGTGTCAGATAAATATGGAACTGTGAATTGGTATACTTTTAATAAATATTTCACTCGTACTACTGTGGTAGAGCTATGTCGTGGTCGACTCGGTTGCGGCAAAAAATGAGCCACACCATATGAAATACCACACTCTCACAGAATACGGACGTGAAGTAACAGTTTCCGCTGGTCCATTTCGTTCAGTGAGTGAGAGTTCCGGTGGCACTCTCCCCTTCCATCGACCCAATCCTCCCTACATTGGATATACTGTTCCCTCCCAAGAGGCCGGAAACGCACTGGTGGGTCCTATGGAATTGCGAGTGTCCATGGGCGACGGTGACCGTTTACTTTCTGATGGCTCGCCTGCTCGTTTGGCCCTCGAATATGCTATAAAAAGAAATGCATTATTTATAGACAATTTTACTTGTATATGGACACATAAAGTTATTAAAAGCAAGTATGCGTACAAAAGCAGGAGGCGGAAGTGCTGGCGGAAGCGGTTCATAATTCCGCTTCCTCGCGAGCAAACCCACGATTATTTTCATAATGCATGTATGTAACGTTAGATAACGGTGCGGCCTCTCAGTTCATATAAATAACATCGGCTCGAATAATCGTTGTATACATTACGGGCAAGAAATCGACCGAACGATTTCCTATGAGGTGAATAATTTATTAATTTCCAACTTCGTTCCGAGTCCCAAAGCAACGACAGTCGCGGCTCCTTATCGGGGATCGGCGTGCCGAGGACGTCATCTGCTCGTCAAAATCAATTTCGAAGTTCTGTGTTTGAGGGCATACAATTATAACTTTATTCTTTCAATTATTTACTTCGGCGAAGTTCCGCGGAGGAATTGAGGGAGCAAGCACCTCGAGTGGAAAAGCGTGGCTTTACGCGATGCGAAGGGGCGTCATTAAATATTAATTTAGTTTGGAGCAGTCGGGACGTTCGATTAATTTTACATTGTTTTCTTTTCGATAATAAGATCCCTATGACGATATTTGTTCTGATTGAGTTCGTCTCGCATTGTGCCCCCTTTTGTCGGTGTACTGTAATAAGATTAGAAAAAGAAGGCCGATTCGTGTGATCGCGTTGTGTGTAACTCGGCATTATTTTAATCTTTTTGTATTTAAAATAAATATAATATACTATACGACCTGATAATATATTACACGACCTGAGCAATAGTGTAATTATAATTAAAAAATAAAAGTTTTTAAAATTTTACTTTTAGTATAATTTTATAATCCTCGAATGTATTGCCGTGATAAAAGTCCTCACTTGAAACTTGCCGTAAATAAAAGGTTACAAAACGCGAAATACAAATATATATAGATATATTTGTATTTCGCGTTTTGTAACGTTTTATATATATATATTTTATTTCACTATTAGACCGAATGATACAAACAAGTGTCCACGCCCCCGCAATTACGCATAAAATTTACAATTTACATACACTTAGCACTGTAGTAGAAATATATTTTGTCTTTAACTTTAATGAATTGAGCAATTATTTGTGAAAATTCACTTTATTTTTCTTTGATTCGCTTAATAAATAATGATAAATATGAAGGCAATTTCATTATATTTGAAGAAATTAAGTAAAATGGTATTCCAATTTTTTCTAACGTAATAAATGCCTTATAATTTTGAAGCTAATTATTAATAGTAACAATCATATCAAACTTGGCCGGTTTTGCTTTTGTGTCTTACTGTCATTCCGTAAATCTCGGTGGGCTTAAAATCTAAGTACTTTATTATAATCCGTATATATTTTTGACTGAGTTTTCCTCGCCGCTTTTACAGTATGACAACTTCCAGCGAGAAAGATGCTTAAATTAATTTTCTATATCAGGTATTAAAATATCTAATACACATATGTGTTACGTAATATGAAAACATTCATTAAAAATATTAGAAATGTTTCTAAGAAATATACAAGAGTTATTCGTTTTATAATACTGTACATAGATTAAACTGCAAGGAGAATAAATACGGGAATTAAAGTAAAGAAAGCTTTCTCGCTATTATGCACAGTAAAAGTGTCTCACAGCAAGCTCATTTCCCTATCCATAATGGGGTTCTTGGCTTTACGCATATGTACGGTAGTGAAACTCGAGTATGACAAAGGAAACACGAAAGTAGAATTAATGCAATGTAGATGCAATCACTGCATTGCATGCGAGGAAATTCTTTTTAAAGATATATGTATAGGAACAGTGATGTCATAGAGCGGTTTGGTTTGAAAGATGTAGTGACTATATGTAAGAAAAAGAAAAGTATGAAAACGGTAGTTTGGCCATCCGGGAAGAAGGATAGGAAATAGACTGAAAAAACAAAAGGAATTTGTACAATTGAAGGGTCATCAAGGGTAATACTAGAAAATCTTATGGATATCATAATGATGGCATATTAGAAAAGGTCCAAATTCTAAGCACCCGAAACTGACGATCTTGCGTGAAACTATTGATGAATGCCATTAAAGCAAGATTAGATTGCTGTGAAGGCGTGGAAATCTTCCATGCAGAAGTTAGCCATGTAGAAATCTTTGGTTTCTGCCTGCCCTTTTGCGAATTAAGTATAATTTTATGATAGTAATAACGATGGCATAGACAAACTATAATATGGAAATGCGAATGTTTTGTAATCCTTACGACATTTTCGGATATACAGACGGACGGAATTGGGCAAAAATATAATTCAATAACGCATGTGGATCAATGTTTTCTCAATCTTAAATAATTAAATAGCTATATGTTATGGTAATTGTTTATTTGCACTTTGTGTACTTAATTATTATTTCAACATGGAATAAACGGCGAATGTTATTTAGAAATGTCTAATCGTCAAAGTTCATCTGTTGTGCATATCTGTCCTAGTGTCCGTTTAAAATTAGGGAAGCAAGCATTAAAATTTTATCTGAATACAAAATTTCATCCAAATCGTTAGAGCCGTATTTGAGGAACCAATTACATTCGTGTATAACATACAGGAGTCGCTCGCTTAAAGTATTAAGACATTTAATTATATGAATACAGATTTACTGCTTGAGTGTTCTTGTATTGTTCCATCTACAAAATTTAAGGATTTCAATGCAGACTCTCATTCGTGTATTTATAATTTAGCGTATTACAGAATTGCTATTTTATGTTCATAAATAATATATAAAGGACATTACTAATTAATGGGGTGCATTCACTTTTAACGGGTGGAATAATACATATACATTTGAAGTCTTATAAAAAACCGAATATATTATTACACTGAATACATTGTCGCTTCATCTGAAACCCAGTAGTTTATTGCTCCATATGAAGTATTATTATGTCTTATACCTGATTTAAGACTTAAATTCTAATATTCCGTGGTAAATGGAAATACACGCTTGATGTTAAAATTATTATTTAAAAACCTGTATTTTTGAAGCTATTTTTGTATTGATCGCGGTTATATTAAATGTTCGATAATGTCTAACAGTCTCTAAATTACACAATCATTAGTTAATTTTGTTTAAACGCACAACTACTCATTTAAACATTCACTAAGGCCGTTTTAGTAAGGGTGCCTCTGCCTCACATCACTCGCCCTCCCCGAATCTAATATCTTATCAATCAGATATCCTATTCCTACTTAAGAGGCGGGCAACGTATTGGTGACTCATTTGGGATTACAAGTGTCCATGGGTGGCGGATGACCATCTACTCTTGGGTGGTTTGTATACTTCTTGGTCCATCGAAAACCCCATTAAAATGGTTATACAGTTTTTAGGCCATTTCCTTCAAACAAGAAAGAAATATTTTGTCATATATGTCTATTGACGTGGTAAATTAATAGAAGGATGAAGCCATAGTGACTATAATTATTCATATGTATTGTGGCAGACGTAATTAAAAGTAAAGAAACGAGAATGTGTTTTAATGGCGGACAATTTGTACGATAGCCAAACATCCTGACACTAAATAGCGACATCTTGTGGTGGTGGTGACACTACAATACTATTGTTTTTGAAACTTCTACGTTGTGTCGGGATAGACAAGCGAAATTCATAGCGGTTCGCAGTGATTGGAACTGGAGACGAAGAGCGACGAGGTTCGTCAGTAATGCCCGGAGTTTACGCGCATTAAGATCAAACCGGGAATAGAATGCGACGATTTATCGAATAGGTCTTATTGACTATCTAACGGCTGTTAAGCCTACTATGGACCGTATTAATTTGAAGGGAATGAAAGGAATGGGTTGCCGCGAAGTAAAGTGAATGTATTCTACTGCGGACGACATACGTGCTGTATGCCGGAAGCAACTTTGGAGTCGCCTAGGCGCCAGCTGTGACGAAATAAAATATTTTACATGTCGTACTTGCTCGACCGACGTAAAAAAAAATTTGAAGAAAAATTTACGGCATCATATCTCGTGGAATTTTGCCCTATTCGCTATGGCCCGGATGGTCTATCACTCAATGGTAACAAATTGTGCTGGTGATACATATTACAGTGTTACGTAGCTCTTTTTCGTAGTCGGATTACAATACTTAATGTTAATTAATATAAACTTTAAATTTTTTATAATATTTTTTCAAATGCATTTAATACAGGTATATGAAATTGGACGACATTTTTTGGGTGACTTAAATCGACGAGTGAGATCTATGTTTTCTTTGTGTCCATGCATCTGTTCGTATGTCAGCCTCATTTATTTAAACGTTATTGGGGGCTATAAAGCTGAAATTTAACACTTCAGATTTATTTGTGACTGCTACACACATTCGTATTAATTTTTTTAAGGTAAATATTATAGGGTGCACAGTGTATCACATATAAATATGGAAAGGAAAAACTTTTAAGTTTCCTCCAGAATAGAATGGAATACATATTCTAAAACAATTACGTTATTTGTTCGTGCAGCTTTTTTTTAAATGTGTCTAGTTTACGCAAGATTTTTACTAAAAACGCCTTTTTTGTATGAATCGCAAATCTTTTGAAATTGTCACCACTGCCTAGGGTGAATTAGTTAGCAAATCATAGTGAACACACAACCAACAAAATCCTCTGCACTTCACATGTGGCCCATATGGTTTTTTTGTGAGTTTTATCAAAATAGATAATGTGTAAAATTGTTGGCTCAACATGACCCGATTGAAAGGTCAAATATAGAAATATATAATAGTAATTTACGGTGTACGGTGTAAGGGCACTAATATAGCCATACATGTATGTATTATATATATAATACGAGACATATACTGTCTACGGAACGGTACAATGCCCGTGATTATCACCCATTTCACCGAATTTTTATCGATGCTTAATATTTTGTAAATGAGTCGAGAAATTATAAAAAAAATTAAGCATGTTTGAGGATATCATAAAATTAAAATAGAATTTGAAAATTCACTTCCATAGGAACCGAAGCGGAGCTAAATGATAAATATTCGATACCCATCAAGTGCCAACAGATGAGCATGAAATATGAAATCCTGCAAGGCGTCGACAGCGGGCCACGCCTGATTTACAAAATAAATGTGTATTTATATCGGCGGGGGCTTTGAGAGGGTCTAAAACACGGCGGACGGGGCTCGGGGCTCTCGCGGAGGGACTCCCCGAGGCGTCGTTGGCAAATCTTGAGGGGCTCAAATAAATCACCCTTACAGTTTGAATATAACGGAAGGCTCTAAAAACGCGTTTTCGGCTAATGAACAATAATAAAGGATGATTATACATGTAATTTAGAAGATTTTTGTATGATCAGTGAGGAAATCTATTGATTCTGTAAACTGTTACAACATTTATCTAGATAAAATATAAAAGATTGATAAAATACCTAAATGTAAAGAAATAGTTGAAGTTGAAAAAAGGATGCTTATATTTTATAAGGACATATAGTTTTCTTGTACACCGTGTTTCATTTAATTCGTCTGTACTGTTTGACAGCTGTGACGCTTAATGCTGTTCCTAATATGCAATGGACGATTGAAATTGCCATGCTTTTCAATTTAATTACATAGGAATCTTTTTCTTGAGAACGAATTAAAAAGTTTAAAATTAATTAAGAAAAATAAGTAATCATTTATAGTGATTCTTTTGATTTACATAGTGAAATTAACAAAATAGATATGTTTCATATTACTCAAAGCAAGGATGTTCCATTCCGACACCAAAATTTCGGGTCCCTTTATGGCAAATATTTTGGTTAATTAAACCATACAAAACAATTGTACCAGGTTTGGCTGATCAGGGATATGACTTTATTAAATATCAGTTGATTTTCTATTTTGTTAGGCATTATTTTGTGGAAATTCATAATTTGACGCTTACCTTCAACGAACCGTAATATGCAGCATGCAAACACGTCGAAATTTTTAATTAATTATATCAGAGGTCAAGACAAATAAAAATATTGATATTCAGTTAGGTTTTCAATATATTTTGTCGATCTTAAATCAATATTCCATTCTTTGAATGAGGATGCTTAGTGGAAGAGTAGATTTTCGTGTCAACAATGGATTGCATATTGCATGCAGATTGCAGGCGAGTGTTATCTTGAATTTCATTTTATAACACAAAGTTGATTTAGATGAAAATTAGTACAACGCAACACTATGAAAAAAAGGCGCATTCAGGTTGCCAAATCGTTTTTCCAAAGACATATGTCAAATGAGAGAGCTATGCTCTGACCAACTTGGCCGCAGCACGAAAATGAGCCAACTCGATCCGTAAGATACCATTTTTTAAAAGTATACAGACTTAAACTAGCAGATTCCGCAGTTGCGCTCGTCCAATAATTGAGAATTCCGGTGGCTCATTCCATCTCTCCTAATTCAGATATCCTATTCCTTCCTAAAAAATCCTGTTGCCCACTCTCCTCCCTATCGGATATCGTATTCCATCCTAATATGTCGGCAACGCTCTGATAGCTCTTATGAGGTTGCGAGTGTTCATGGGCGGCGGTGATCACCTTCAGTTTGGTGGCGCGTATTCTCGTTTACCTCTTTAAATAACATAAAAAAATGCACGCTCAAATGAATTCAGTTATCGTGAAGTGCGCATCTGCCCGCCTAACCAATAATTGATGAGGATTAGTGACGCTTTGTGCTATTTCCATTGTCCTAAAGCGCAAAATATCGAGACAGACCGAAATAATAGCCCTTAATAGCACAATATTTTAGACTTCAAAACTCGTCCCACAATAAC
The DNA here is from genome assembly GCA_005406025.1 of Eumeta japonica. Classification (NCBI taxonomy): domain Eukaryota; kingdom Metazoa; phylum Arthropoda; class Insecta; order Lepidoptera; family Psychidae; genus Eumeta; species Eumeta japonica. The sequence continues at coordinate 203,481 of BGZK01000698.1, forward strand.
ATTTTATTTTAAATCGACGACAGACTTTAGCAATAGTTTTACATGCTCTTACAGCTTAATCGAGCTAAACTCGAACAATGTACTAGTTGTGCTATGCGGGGACCGAACAAGTATATACCACCACACACGACAAATAACTTTTATCATGAGATTTGTACTATTAAAAAACGTAGATACACGCAAGAGATATAATCCTCTATGGAATTCGGGTGAAAATAAATATACGTTTTTGCAGACACCTTGAAATGTGTTTAAAAAACACATTTCAAGGTGAAAAATATTGTCTTTAAATAGACGAATAAAAATTGAGGAAATAAAGACCGTGTACAGTCGAAGTCAATATCGGTTCAAATGTTACAAGTGCTTTCGTCATCGTCAAATTTCCTTAATTCTTGCCAAGACAATAATTTTAGGTTCAATAATAGTTAAACGAGTATATATTTAAATACATATGCCTGCTTAATTTCGGATTTTTCAATATCGCAGGATACGTTTCAGCGAAAGTTATATCGTGTGCATTTAAAATTCCCTTCTTACTCCCTCACCGCTCCGCGCAAGTGACGTGGGAGGGTCACTTCACAGCGGTCAAGCTGGAACTAACAATATACGAGCGTACACATTGTAACGCTCTATTCAGATAGCCAAGTTACAACGATGAGGGTCCATTCGGCTCGCGTTCAGGGTAGTCGAGATAAACGCGGCAATGTCGAACTGAAAAAGCTCACGAGTTGGACGGTGAGCGTAGAAGAGCCTATTTGAATAAAAACATCCATTTATTTAAAAAATTAAAACAAGCGATGTAAGGTATTTTTAACCTCGTCTAATAGATGAACTTCCAGTTGGGAATACATACAATTATATTTGTGAATATGGCAAGTAAACATACATATAAGTGCTCTCACAATTTTGTCATCTTTCGAATTTTTTTCAAAAATAATAGATAAATATTTGTCAAACTACGAACAAAAGAAGGCCTTTTAATTTTCTCGGATTTAATATAATCCGTTTCATTTTCAACTTAGTAACAAAGTGGTGCTAAAGCCTTCATATTTTATACAAATTATGTTTTCATTGCGCTGCCGGTGGGCGTCAGTTTTGATGACAGCCTTTTAGATGTCAGTTGTGTACTAGTTATTTGAGATTTTAATCTACGTTAATACATAAATTCGAGGGATCTTTCTGTATATACAATATTTTGTCAAATATTGTGAGAAATATTCTGTTTGTATGTAGTCTCGTAAACAAATAGCGGTGTTTTCGATCTTAGTGAAATTAGGGATACAGTAAGAATATTGACGTTGCGCAATTGATAGGTAAAATTTATATGATGGTTATACGATGCCGCTAAAGCTTGTCTGTTTCTTTGCTTGTCTAAACTGAACGGCTGAACGGATTGTATTAAAATTTTGTACCGAGGTAAGATCTTTTAGAGTAAGGGATAGGATATTTTTCGTACAAAACATGCGCCAAAAATTAAAAACAAAAATAGCGGAAATTCCAAGGGAGAAGATTCCTGTCTCGGCATCAAAATAAGGAACAGAATCGGGAACCGAAATCGATAATGTAATCGGGTTAGAAAACAACGTGCGATTGCCAAATTTAATTTATGTACAGCGTAGCGGATGGAAACGTCTGGTAATCGATGAAAGCACAAGGTTTGTTAACGTTTCAATAGTTGTCATTTACGCTTGGCAACGGGTAATTTTGTTACGTTACGTGTATGTTACTTTAAAAATAAGGTACACCCCACACCGACCTTTACATTGCAGTTCGAGGGAATCAACCTTTAAGGGTAACCATACGAATAGAACAAACCCATCATGTGTTCCTCTAGGCACGTAACGCTCATTATTCGACATACAAACCTAGTACTTCCTAAAGCTATTAGTCTAAGACACGGCATTATAAAAATGTACCCTCATCTGTTAATTGAATCAAATAATGTTTTAAAGGAAGATAACAATATTATAAATTTATGAAAATAATGTCTGCCGCCGTAGTCCTGCTGCTATTAACATTGATTACATTTTTTTTTTATTTAGGCTGCAAATAATTTCACGGTAAGTGTCAATCACAAAAATATTTAGAAATTTGTAAATTTTACATACTTGTTAATATTTTTTAATTAACAGATGAGGGAAATAAGTTCGGTCTATCTACCTGTTTACATCTGGCTACATACAGGTACCTGTAGCAGTCATAAAGGTAGTTGCCTATTGTAACAAGGTGTGAAACATCATATTCGAAAACTTTGTACTTGCGATGTGCAATTAATATAAGAAGAAAAAAAATAATTGTTGTTTAATTAATTAATATTAGTAGCAGCAGGATTTACAGATATTTTTCTCAAAAATTTATAATATTGTTATCTGTTTTTAAAAGATTGTTTGATTCAAAAGATGAGGGTACATTTTTCTAATGTCGGATCTTAGACTATACGGAGCGCTCTAGTGCCACCCTTCCACTTTGCAGTATATTTAATTACACACCCCGAAACGAAACAATATGAACAAAGCAACATCACAGATATGACGCTGCCGGGTATAATTCCGTTCCGTGTAGCGTTTACGGGCTTTGTTTTCCAAATTAAATGCGCGCGCGCGCCGGCGGCCGCCGCCCGAAATAAAATCAGGTAAGCAATTCGCATCACGAAGGCGGGCCATATTTAATGAAGATTATCCGAATCGGACCCCCGGGGATTACATTACGTGTGGCAGCTTTATAACGGTATTTTTAATTGAATTAAGGGAAATTATCTAAGTGCCCGGATTATTCATCTGGACGATGACAAAAAAGGGGGATTTCTATAATGAAATGTAACTTCTGATTTTTTAATGTTTCGAAAAGGAATAAAGCAAAATAGTTTGGATAGTAGTAAAAATAAGCGACATTTAATTTTCTGTTAGTCGGAAAAAGCTACTAAACAGTGACGTAAATATCCAGTAGCACACGCATAACAATCCGTTTAGATCGTTTTATAACGTAAAGATAGATATGATAAGCTTTGATGGCTTACAATTTTTCTGTTTTTTAATCAATTATCTATTCTACTCGCGTATTAATTAGAGAGCGCGTGGTTCATAGGCTCACAAAAAAGAGCAAGCTTTGAGTCTCTCGCCCATTCTTTTCGAGGTGAATCAGCATTTGGAATGCGTGGTAATGTTAATGCCAAAATAATAGAATAATGACGAATTCATGTGTAATCCTATTACATACAAAAGAAAAAAGGTTTTGATTTGATTTTAATTTTAGCGTTGCTTTCGAACTAGAAGGTGTTGGATTCGAATCCTGGAATTGATCAACTTGGTATAACTTAATTCAAATGAATTCTCCCCGTGGCTGTGAACGCATTAATGGTGTGGGTCGTTAATAACCCCCATCCTCATTGGACTAGTGCGGGGAGATAAAGTTCAAGCACGTCAATATAAAAAAAAAACGGAAAAGTGCGAGTCGAACTCGTTCCCGGAGGGTTCCGTACAAATTTCTTAGTTGAGTGCATAGCTTTCGAATGTCATAATCTATGCTTCGATTCTTTAATCGGTTGAAAAGTTATGAGAGATTTACATATACACTCACATGCACACGCACATGCATTACACGCACACGAAAACGAGTACGCTCACGCGCATGCACATACACGCACACACGCATATGCACGAACATACGCACACAAATCCACACATACACGCGTGCGTGCGCACACTCACACGCACACACACAAACACACACAAGAAGTCAAGGTCTGATGAAAACTCGAATAGTAACTTTCCAATTTCATAAAAAAAATATTAATTTTCAAAGCGGGAATTTTAAAGTACAAAGAATAGTTCTTTACCAATATAATATAGAAGAATCCATCAGAAGTTTACATTTTGTTTCATTTCTTTTCATCATTCGAGTGCATGACATGGTAGATCTGTTTGTAAACTATATAAGGCTCTTTTTAATTGAATCTAATTGAAATATTACAATAATCTAAATCGAGTAGGCATCAGAAGTAGCAGCAGGTAAAGGGCAGGCGCGGCAGGCTCGAAGGGCTTAATAATGCAGCTCGCCGCGCCTCCTTTTCGTCGATTATACCATTGACGTGTCAGCGAGTTGATTCCGTCGTATTTGTATAATTTTTATTAGTACTTAAACGAAAGAAGTTATCATAATCTAGACATGTAATAAAAGAGCGTAGGTTTTGTATGTGTGTACTTTGAAGACATTTGCAAAAAAAAAAAATACTGGGAGGGAGCGGCAGTAATAGAATTCAAATCACATATTTATTTTATTTTTCTGTGTTGGATTGCCTGTTTATTTCAACGCGCATCACGCACAAAGCGTCCAATCAATTCATGGTCTAACTTCTTATAAATATGAGGCATAAATCACAGTGACGTTTAGTGTTTATTAGCTTTTGTCCGCAAATTCATTCGCTGGCATATATAACGATTTAATTTCGTTTTTATGCCGATCGGTTATTGGAAGGTCAACATTGACACCGGTTTTAGGCCTGAAGCCCCTATCAAGACTAGGAACGGGATCAATAGCGCAAGATTGGTTCAAAACAGAATAATTCAGAAGTACTTTGTGTGTTTTCGGTGTTAGAGTATACGTTCTTCTAAGACGAATTGATAGAAAACCGTATATAGATCGAAGTGATTGATATCGTACGATAATCCGAGCCGAAATCGAGACCAGGATCAGAATGGGGGCCGACAGTGCGACAGTGACAGTGACAGTGATTGATCGATATAAAAGATGAGGACTCTATGTCCACGCGGGCGGAGCCGTCGGCGAAAGTTAGTACAATAATCGATATTAACTTTCAGAGACAAATACTGCATTCGAACGTTTGTGTAATATTTATTTCCAACTTTCACACATGTCTCGCTATGTCCGAATAGAATTTAGATATTACTATTTTATTTTACGATTCCATTTTGCTTTGAGGTTTCCAATTACAATTTTTTTTTAACGTCTGCTTCTTCATTTGTTTCATCAATTCTAAGGCAAAATGCGATTACAATCCGTTCAACAATTCATCCGTGATTGAAGGACAAACAAACATACATATATATGAATGCATTACACACACACACACACACACACACACATACGCGCTATACTAACAATCCTAATTTTACAGCAAATACATAATCTTTATTATGTCATCGATTTTGTTGTATTTTATATCCAAGTATAACATAAACTTGCAACTACAATCGAATTAGAAATACAAAGAACGAAAAGCAAATCGTCAATTTATTATACAGATTTCCTCTAACGATGAACGTCGCAGCAAATGGTAAAAACTGCGGACAAGAAGTACAAATCCTTCATGTCTTTCAACATCTGCGAACCTTGTACGGGTGTCTATGTAACGTTCCAAGGCTTTCCAATCACAGCTCTTTTGTTTTCGCTAGTCGGTTAGATATTGATTTGTAGTAAATTTCAAAACGTTGTGCGATGACTTACGACCGCAAATCATATTATTATTTCTATAAATTATCCTCATACATGGGTTTAGTTTTAAAGATGCAATGGTTATAGTAGAAAAGGATACGATCAGGTGATTCGGGAAAGACGAATGAACGTAGAATTACAAAAGAAACTTATAGAATGTAGTTGTGTGATGAAAGGGTCGGCAAGTAGTAGTCCCAGCGCCCGGTGCTCTATCTACATCCGAACTAATATTGTAAAGAGGTTAAATTTGTTTGTGTATGTAGTGTGTCATTTTAGGAACTATGGAACTGATTCCAATTTTTTTTTACTAATAAAAAGCTAGACTATTCGTGAGTAATATAAGCTATATAATATATATTTTTATATGTCAAATTTCATCACAATTTGTTACATAGTTTAAGTGTTCAGTGGTAACAAACATGCGTCTTCACATCTATAGTTTCGTCTTTATAATATTAGTGTGACGGAATGTTATAGAAAGATTATACGTTTCGCCCTTATGAGGTAAAAAGACAAAATACATTCGGACGAATGCTGGAACGTCACTCAAGCCAACCACTCAGCGATCACAGTAATTTTGAGCGTCCTCCTATTTTAAATGGAATTCACAAAGATAATTTTAAGCATTTGAGACTGTGATTAGCTGTTTTTAAATGATTGTTCAATCGTATTGCATTTACCGTGTTACATCAATCGTGTTCCAATTCCGAAAACGGTTCGTTCTCATTTATATTTTCTTTCAAATTATTGTTAAAAATATTATTTTATTCAGCATTCTATGAATAAAATTATTTTAAAATAGAAAACATAATTGAAATGTATGATCATTCAGCTGATTTAAAGAAATTTGAAGAATTGTCTAGATATCCTACTTATATTGTTTATGAATATTGTATTATAATTATAAATATTCTTATGGGCGAAACGCTTGCATTTGAATGTTACTCAAATGATGAAAATAGCTGTCACACGTTATGTGACGTTCTAGCATACCATTTTCTTATTGAGACGCATCTAAGTTGCACTTAATTTGAGTCGCCCTTAACTTTGAGAACTTTTAAAATTTAACGTTTCATAATTCGTAATTATAGTTGAACAGCGTCTCAAATAATTAAGCGCGTTTCAAAATGTAAATGGCGTTTGAATATTCCCCAGATATATATATAATAAATACAAATACACAGTACATCTAAGTGAGTGAACAACGCTATCACGTACCCAATTTTCAATCAAAATACTATTCCAGCAGCTGCAACCGCCGGGTGCATAATTAATATAACAAATGAGCGGAATCGAGGGCGGGGCCGGCACCAGTATCGGATGAGAATCGAAACGATCGCGGTTGCGATTAAGAACGAGGTCGGGATCGCAATAGACGATGAAACCAGAAACGGAGTCAAGAACAAGGTCGGGATTGGAAGCACTTTAAATGAAAGAACGACATAGAAGCTTGATATAAAGATGGGATTCCTTCCGAGTTCACAAGTCCGGAGCCGCGGAAAAAACTGAATTAAAATACATTTTTTAACAAAACACGATCCATTTAATTAAGTGAAAAAATGGTTTTTAAAATAAAAAAAAAACGCAATCAAGGGCACATTGTCTGAAAGTAGGAGCTGTAAAAGAAAAAAGAAACGAGTACGAACTATAAACTTTTAAAACTTGTAATAACTTTACTTCTATCGACCGGGCTTTAACGCGCTTTCGCAATCTGAAATACAATGTTATATTATTCCATCGTAAATACATATAAATTCAGCAGTTCTTGGGCCCTCTAAAGGGCCATTAATTTCTAAATGAATTTTGATTTATCTCACGTTGAGCCATGAAAAGTTTCTCTTAACTCCATATCAAGGTTTATACAAAACACGTATACAATCAAGGGTCAATGTCGGGGTTTGATATTTTCCATTAGTGACTCATGTATTGCGTATGCATGTACGCAATAGTACAGGAAAATAAATTATATGCAAATTTTATAACACCATACTTGTTTGCTTAAATCACCTCATTACTAAAATGCATAATCCGATCTGAAATAAAAAGTAGAAATAATAAGTAGAAGTCTAGAAGGTTTTATCAATCTTATCGTATATCTGACTATCGCTCGCGGCTTCTTCAGAGTGGAAATAGAATTAAGTGATATTTGATATCGATCGATCGCGCTGCCTACCATGATCTCGATTCGAGTGAAATTCTTGAAACCGATACCGGCCTCGATTTCATTCCCACTTGTTATAAAGTAGGGAAATTCACTGTATTATAATGAAGTAGGGAATCTGTGGTATATTTAGGCAAGAAAAACAGTAGGCAAAAACTAGTATATACCAAAACTTGGCCGGATAATGAATGTCAATACTAAAAGGAATAATGTAATTCAGACCAACGGTTTTCGAGTTATAAGCGATTGGTTATTGGATATTGGATAGACAATATCCAATAACATTACAAATGAAGGTTATTCATTTGGCACGCCGTTTCATCCGTCTGGAATACTGTCTCATTCAATTTATTTTGTGTTTGTGATTGGTTTGCTCTCTCACGATACTACTGGAACAAATTGTGATAAAACTTGGCAAGCATAAAGAAAATCAAAATAAAATATGCCCTATATCATTCAGGAATAGAGTAATTTTCTATTCGTAAAAGATTTTTGAGAATCGCCTTAGCAGTTTCGGAGAATACCCTCTGCATACGAACAGAAAAAATTTACCTATTAATAATAACATATTAGGACAGAATAAATATTTTATATTATTATTATTATTATACTCTACAAATACCTGTAAAATCCAATTTCGTCTTATTTCACGAAAGTAGAACGTCACACAAATCTTCCATTTTATTTAACGCGCGGAGAAGCGTAAGAAGGTGGTATATATTTCGCTTTTGATGTGTCACGCGACTGACATTTTCTCGGGTTAGCTGGCGTGTCTATGCCCACTGCGAGAATGCCACAGTTTATGAATTATGGCTCTAGGTATCTGGACCGGAAAAGATATTAGTTCTTGAAATATTTAGGGCCGCTAAGAGAGAAACTTGTGTAAAATAATGATAAAGTATCTATGGATTTACAATTTCATCTTAGACTTAAATCGACGAAAAAACAGTTTAACTTTACTATCTAAATAGGGGAAAACTTCACTATCGTATAACGAATGGACGATAAATAACTTAATAGTCTAGAAATGATAGTCTAGGAATGTATGTATCAGATAAATGTCAGTACAAATGTTGGATCATAGCGTATTGTTTTATGTTTGATATAGCAGTGTTATAAATTTGGTATATTAAATAAAGATTCGATATGGTGACCTAAAATAAGTTTTTACTAATATGTAGATTAGAAAATGTGGTACCAATCCGAAAACTTTTTTTAGGTCATTACGATTTTCCAATAAATCATTCTTTAAGTCAATGGGATAGGTACAAATACATAATCCGACTTATGATGATTTAGTTTATTTCGTAGATCGTAACATAAAGTATTATGATCTACTAGATGAAGACAATTTTGTATTGAATTAATAAATTTGAAGATGATGACGCAAATTTTAAAATAGTGAGCGTTTAGGTAGAACGCGGTTCGCAGAACGCAGTTAAAACAGAGTAGAAGAATTAAAGAAATGTTAAAACTAATTTTTTGCTGGGTAGTGACTGTGTACGCTGGAAGGGCGTATCTTAGAACTGTCTGTGGTACACTTGGGAAAGAACTTTTTTGTCAAAGGTCAGATCAAGTCGATTAAAACACTCTCAGAATTGTCTATCAGTGATTTGCATTACATTGCATTTACATTTCACATAAAAATCACATTCACAATTTGTTTAAATAATTGATTCGAGTGCGAAAATTTGGATTTTGAGTGTGAACACAGTTATTAACATAGCTGTATCAGTGATTGTATTGTAGCCTTCCAGATTATTGGCATACTTTCACAGTATTCATTGCAGATTATGTATTTCTGTTAACAACACATACAATATATAAGGGTCACCAAAAAGTTAAACAGTGTTTCGTCTAGATATAAATATGTAATGGTTATTGAATTAAATAGGGAATACCTAAAACGTGTCGAAAGAAATAACTAAATCTTCATAAATCCTTCATAGCTTTAAACATCAGTTATAACAAGTAGATATTTTTCTGTATTCCGGTTTTAGTTACTTAACTTTTGTTTCAAACTATTGCATTCAAAAGACAAAATAATAATAGCTCAACTTCAATTCAGATTGAAATACGATAATAGTATTATTAAAAAAATCATGAGGAGCCTTTGGGACATCCAGTTGGAAGGGAATTCCTTTTCCTAAATGTAAATATATCTTATGAATTGAATTATAACGATAAAACTAATTAAAACGTTTCAAAGTGGTTAAATAAAAAATAACATAAACTAATAAATAGCAAGAAACATCTGTGAATTGTAAATAAACATTGTTTTTATTATTTATTAAAATTAAAAAAAAATGTAAGGATACAGAGAGATCGATAAATATAAACTAAGGAATAGTGAGTTTATAAGAAAAAGAGGGAGGAAGACAGGGAGATCAAGAAGTATACATTAAAGCTAGCATACGCTATACATCGGTCAGCATTCTTAGTTACGGTTACATATTTTTTCGTGTAGCTCCCATCAGTCGAGCGTCCGAGTGTAAATGGCATAAAACTATTTTCATAAGATATATGTATACCTTATGAAATTTATACATATATATATAGTCGCCGTCGGTCAATCAAACTTGCCTTCGAGTCCGTTTGCAGCGCCACCGTTGGAAATCGTCGGACTTCCGTACCGGTTGCGTCTGACTCCGGACGGACCGGACGGTCCGTCCGGAGTGGCGGGCGACGGGCCCTATAAATTTTATGCGTGCGCAAATCGTCCGTTCCGGACTTTAACGTTCGACTGAGCTAAACGGCGCGATTGAATAAAAATCCCCTACGAATTTACGACGGAGGGCTGTACGTAACTCCGCCGGAATATTCCTTTCTCGGCGCGACGACCGCGAAAATAATATTTATTGCGTGTACGTCCTTTTTTTTTCCGCGAGCGATCCGCGCAGACGCATCACGTTACTGCTGTTCCGCACGTACTTGTGCGGTGGACGTCGATCGGTTCGGAAAAAGCTTGTAGTAGGAACTACGTTAAAAATTAATATACCTCGACTAGAAATTGTTCTGTTTAACTTTACAAGGTCTAAGAAAGCTACTGCATTTGTATTTGTCTCTTTAATGTAATGCGTTATAATTTTTTAATAGAACGGGTTCTAAGTTCAATAGATTAAGTTCTAAATTTTGCAGAATTATAATTTTTTGTTAATCTTAATAAGTTTAAATATCGTCGCTTATTTTATTATATTTTAATTTTTTTAAAAATCAATTAACACGGATGTGATCATATAAGTTGTCAAATACATTTTAGTTTTATTCTAATTTTTTCATAACTCTAAAAAATATGATTTTAGAATTGAAATCTAATAACAAGAATGTTCCACGGTTTTATTGATCTAATCAATTGATCAATCATCTTACAAAAAAACTATGTGTGGGACGTACGTAGATTGCACATGTTATGGGTTTCTTCTATAGAAAAAGTGGATTTTAGTGTAATAGCTATTATCTATTCTGTGTTAACATCCATAACTCTCGTATTGGCTACATTTTAGAAAGTTTAGATAGTTTTGAACGTTTTGTTAAGGTTTTTCCAAATGATAGGTTTCATCAAAACATTTTATTTAACTGTTAAAAAAGTTATGTTCTATCTACACGTTGACAATTATTATGTTTTTTTTTGACTTAAAACTATTTATGGTAGAGGGTTAATAATTTCAAATTTGCCTATTGCACGCTCGTCTTAAAATTTTTATGTTGTTTTTTTTGTTTCAATAGAGTCTAAATGAAAAAATTGACCTGTTAAGTAGTTACTTCTTTTGTAATTCTTTGGTGTCACTAATGCGTCATTTCTACTTAATTATTTCATATTTAATTCTCGTATATTTAATAAACCGTAGTTGGGCTTATCTCTTTTCCCAGTATACTAAATAAACAAAACAACTATAACATTACATTTCTTCTAATCTATTAATATTCTGGTCACGAAATCTAAATATTTTAGTTGGAAGCCCTCCGCGATTTGCAAAAAAGTGATAGATCTCGTTTATATGATTCGATAAGTTCGAGTTAAATCTCTGAACAATAATTAAGTCATAGAAGTCGTTCCAAGTTTAAAACATAATAGTAGATCAAATTAGCCTATTACTAATATAACAATCTCATATTTGCAGAATTTAATAGGACTGAATGAGAACAGCTGTCACACAATTGTCGATTCCTCCAGTAATAGTAATTCCTGGTGGTTTTTTTTTTAGAACTATAATATATAGAATTGTATAAATACAATGAAAATAAATTCCAAACGATCTAAGTATTTATGTTCGTTGAAGCTTATGGAATGTACGAGTAGTATATGTATACGAAACCACATGAACTTCATGAAATGCCTTATAGGCATTTCATGGGTCTCCGAGTATTTGGCTACAGTTCCCACATTAGCTCAATACCTGTTGAGAACTCAGTGCAAAGTAGATTTTTTTTCTGGTCCTTTATCTGCTTGGTTACGATGTAATGAAAGTTCAAACCTACTTCTGCGTCTCATAATTGTGCAACTGGTCACTGACCCGTTACTGATGAGAAATGTAACAAAAACCTTTTAACAAGACGTCAGTTTTCGGTTTCATACGTAGATATTGCTTATATTTTAATATTTGTTTTCTTGTTTTTATTGGACATATGTTGTCGTCAATATTACACTCAAATGTGTTGTAGATGAATTTTAATATATGGTTAAGAAACGATTTACTTTAGCCCTAAAGCCTGATAATACGAATTGAAATATATAAAAATACAGTAATAAACCTATTACAATAAATAACGATATCATTCCAAAAGCAAGAAGAAAGAGAAAAAGAGAGATTTAGAAAGAGAGGGCGAGAAGGGTTGCGATAAATGAAGTGCTCCCACACGAGGCCCCGTCCTTAGTTGAAGACGGTCGCGGCCTGTCACTTACAGCCATTACACGCCCTTCTATAAAACACACTGCCAACTAAAATTGTTTCATGGGCGATACGTTGCGTGAGATGTGGCAATAAAATAGGCCCGCGTAAATTAAGATTTTAAAAGTTATTTTATTTAAAAGTACGAGAATAATGCTCTTATTTCGATACCGAAAACAATAATATATATCTGAAACAAATCTATACTAATATTATAAATACGAAAGTTTGTAAGGATGGATGTTTGTTGCTCTTTCACGCAAAAACTACTGAATATATTTCGATGACACTGTACAATAATATATACCTTACACACTAGAATAACACATAGGCTATAGTTTATAAAGATACAGTGTCAATTATTCAAAATATACCGATAACTGTCAAGTAAGCAGGAAAAAATCTGTCATCTGCGAGCTATTCTGGCGTGCACCGCAAAAACCGTTGGAATTACACGTATTTAATGTATGGAAATATTTATCTTAAATAGTCCTACAAAAAATTCCCCGACAGCATATATCTATCTTTTATGTGTAAGCCATTATCGCCAAAATAGTTAACCATAAATACAATAATAATTGATAGTTTATTTCTAACGCAAATTTGAAGTAACAAATTGATCCTTATATCAAAATACATACTTTTATCGCATCTGGTGTTTAAAGTAGATAAACTTTATCTTTACACTCCATCATTTGGACAAATATTTGAATAGTTATGACGAATGACAAGCGAGTGCGCGATATTACGGTGCGGTCCGGCGGCAGGGTCAGACCATAAAGGTAGCAGGCATACATTTGAGCACGCAATGTTTTTCCCACGGCCAGCTCTATGTGGTTTGCTCACGCGTTTCTAAATCGCAAAATCTGCATGTTTATATAGACCAAAATAAATCGTTTAACATGGTTTATAGGAGTATATTGCAGTAGCCACCTATAACTTTTGCATTACCGTCAATCATCATATACTTCCGTACCTATCTATCCATACAAACTATAGCGTTTATATTACCTATAATACATTAGCGAGTTCATCTTATAAAATACTTAGTTCCAATTTACATACATTACACAATATAATTGTTTGAACACTTATAACTGGAGAATAGTTAGACCGATTTTCATTTTAATTAATAGTGATGTATGTGTAAACTGAAATGTAAAAATATCAGTAGGTATGGATTATTTTTATCTTCCAACAATTTTTAAGCTGTCGTTTTATATTGCTTTAAAAAACATCAGCCATGTAAACGAAATAGCTACGAATATATAGGGGCTGTGGTTATATCATCAATGTGTATAAATTGGCCTTATAAAGAATTTTCCATTTGAACAAGATGAAAGAAAACATTTTATGCCTACGCGGGAGGAGCCGCGGGCAAAACCTAGTATACTAATATTTTTGAGAGATAATTAGTCAAAATAAGTAAAAATTTTGTTTTGAGAGATTTTCGCATGAACTGATTAACTCAGATTTTAACCAGTCGCGGTAAGTCACAGTAAGAGATGTTTCCATGCAACAATAGGAATGGAAATATATATACAAGAGGAACGTAGATTGCAATCCTGGTTTTGAATGACTCGAGTGTAGAGCCAGTCGACATACGCAGTCTTTAGCCAGAAACTGGAGTGGGGGCACGTGTACCCACCCAAATCCATATTGACTTTTAGCTAGAGGCTGTAATGAGGATATGTTTAGTATAATTTAGCAACAAATACTTCGATGAAAGGTCAATCACTTTCTCCCAACTTAGCCCTTCACAACGTGTCCGAGTTGACGCAAACCTCATTGCAACGTCAATTTCTGGAAATGCGTACGAGTGTAGTAGTATGCAGTCTTCCTCATTTCTGTTTTCCTCTATGCTGACGTGGCATACTCCCGGTCAACCCTATTTTAGTTGCTCATCTAACCGAGTCCTTTTTCGTATAAAAACACTTAACAGTACTAGGTTAGAGACGTCCAATTTTTCTTTCTCTTGTTTTAACCTAAAACGGAACGAGATAAATGGTCTCGACCTCTTCGACTATAACACATATTTTTGACTTTGACGATGCTCGTAAGTCTTTATTACGAGAATTTCTACCATTTCATTTAAACTGGTTTCTAGCAACGTAAATGGTGAGAACTTTCATACAGATCGTTTCGTCTCAACTTGGCTTTCACACGCAAGCACAGGTAGGAGTTTAATTATTTCCACAGGTTTTTATAAAGCTCCGAGATACGATGTCACCATGCACAAAGTGCGCCTTATTTCTTCTTAGTTTAATCTAGGCATTCCCTTTTTCCCGAATAAAATTGTAATGTTTGTAATTACAGATAATGCGTCGTACACTCAGAAAAGAAAGACCCGCGATGAGCCGCTGCTGCTAAAAAAAAGTTTAAAACAAAATTGATAGATGAGCGGAGCTTTTTGTCTTAAGTGATTAAGGATTAAAGACAAATTTTACACGATTTTTTTTGTACACGCAACAGAAAGTATACCCAAACACAATATCGTTTGGATGATTATCCCAAAATGGCTGTTAAAGACCACACGCTGCCCGAAAATACTGAATCAATACAAGACGATCAGATATGGCATAAACATAAACGATGGATACTGACCCTAATTTTCGTCCAAAGGTCAATAATTATCATAATGTGAATGCTTTAGATACACAATTGCCTCGTTTACATGATATATGTCCCTTACGGCCCATTACGGTAAAAGATGTGCTAAAAGAAAAACAGACGAATTTTAAATATACTACTTGACATTATACTTGATGCATAAACATACGCAAAGTTAAAATCCTGTATACAACCTATTTCAAGATATGTTTAATTTATTGACAACTGGCATTGTTTATGATATGTAAGAAATACGGTTTTTGACAATATTTTATTTTTTCTTTAATTTATTTGTATTTTTGAAAAGTATCTCATAATAATTGATTTATTGATGAAATAATGCTGTTGTAAACTCTGTAAAAAATTAAACAAATCAGAACTTACATATGGGTCTTTTTTAATTGCTTAATAGGTAACACTTGTAGGATGAAAATGGATTTATTATATCCGATTAAGGGTCCATCTGACTTAAAAGACACTTGTACAGGAATGTAATAAAGGGTTTCAAAGTGTAAAATTGGAATAGTACATTACTAATGTACTGATCAAAGTTCTCATTGATAAGAGAGCTCATGCTTTTTGAATTCAAAGCGCTTTGAATAGAATAAAATATAGCTAAAACACTTATCATACAGCTATAAATAACTTTTATATTTAAATTTTCTCTATGTAGAACCTTTACATACCCACAGAAAAATTGACTTACATAGTATTACCCGTTTAAAGATTAAAATGAGTTTAATGTTTGTAAATAGCGTGCTGTAATAAAAGAGAGAAAATCATAGCACCTCTCACTATTCCTTGCTCGTAGGAGTATTCGACATTTCTATTTTGCATCGTTTTCATTATGTCGGCCATTACCAGCCAACTAAGCGATCATTTTGTCAAACATCACGCTTGTTCCAACCAGATACGCTAAAGTTTGTTAGGAATGGACGGCATTTCGAGTGTCAGTACTTTCATATAGCATGTCTAAATTTTTTTCTTAGTCTGGGTCCTAATATAAAAGCGTGTGTATACGTCGTAGCGCTGAGCGTGCGTCAGCGCGTTTCGCATGCCATGGCCGGCCTTTTTGTAGTCGGGAGTCTAATATAAAAGTTTATGTATAGACTATGGTTGTCATATTTTGTTAGATAGTTTTACGTACAGCGTTTAACTCAATTTTCGTGGTGAAGTAGCCGCAGTATTTTTTTTTTCCTCAATTGATAGTCTTTTATTTGAGAATTGAGTAGAATTCCATTTTGATATTATAAAAAATGACCAATATACGTAATTGTGAATGTCTTAAAATTACTGATCACAACGAAAGCTTGCAACACGACACGACATAAAATTACAATAGAGTCTTAATTATATTAATATTCTCGTAAAATAGATAACAAAGAATCTTTCATAGAGTGTAAGGTCGTTATGGTTTAGTGTTTTTTTTTCATATTTCATTTAAGTAAATGCTATATAGCATACATCAATTATACAAAATTTACAAGTAAAACACGCAATGCGCCTGATTCGCATCTAATAATCCATGAAACAATTCGATCAGTACTGTTTTATACTTCTATTTTTCAAAACAAGCGATTTCTTTTAGTCAATTAAGTCTTTAAGTCAAAATCTGAACATGAATAAAAAGCTCAAATTTTAAATTTATTTATTTAGGTACACTACACATCGAAGATTTTGTCTAATCCTTGTATATAAACCAAATCGTAACTCTCTTAATCTAGTAAATTCGAAGAAGCTGCTAAAAAGTAGAGAAAACAAACATAGATGTTTCTGATGTTTCATAGGATCAGAAGGACTGATCCTATGAGGGTACCGCTTTTTCATCGTATCTACGGAACCCTGATATTAAAAGATATATGAGAAAATAAAACCGTCGTATATTATGACGATGTGCGCGTCCTCAGAAAAAAAAATAATTAACAAGATTTGTAATTTTGATTTTTTAACATTTTAAAAAACTCTTTTTTCGATATAAATAGAATTGATTGGTTTTATTTTTATATAATATAATAATATGTATTTTATATGACATAAGAAAATTTTTATGTAATAAAAATATAATACAAATATATGTATTTGTTTTTTCATCCTGTAAATAGTGCAGTTTCTAGCAAAATAACAATAAAAGCAGTCCAAAGATAATCGCCAACGTCATATATTTTACCATAACATAATATTATTATGGTAATATATTATATAATATTATATTTCATTTGTATACCTTCTAACAATGCATTTAAATTCAAATATTTCTCTACAAATAACATTACGCGACATCAGAAAAGCATAAAAATAATTTTATTTCAATACTAAAGTTCTACTTTGAGGGAGCCTAAAACACACACCGAACACAGAAGAAAACTATAAGCAATGTTCAGAGCTTGTATTTCTTATTTTCAGGCTTCGTGAAAAACGACGAGATCCCGTCGGCGGTGAAATCGGGGAATGCACTTAACAATGAAAAGAAAGGCCCTCTGCGGGGGACGAGCACCAAAGGGCGGAGGGAGGAAAGGGGTTGGGTCAGTATGAAAAGGGCGATCAACGAAGTGCTTAGTGTACTCCTGTTTGGTCTGCGAGAGCAAACTTTTTGTTGTCAGTACAACGGAATGTTTACATGTTTATTTAATTTAATTTCTGTTCGTCATAATAAACGGACGTGTCATACTCACGGCGGGTCCTTACTTTGTTTGCGAAAGTATCAAACTTAAACGACATTGATAAATTCGTTAAATCGTATGTTATGCAACTAAAAGTGAAATCTAGAATGTGTACTATAATAAAATAAATATAAATTATCATTATTATCAATATCATTAAGAAAATTATTGGTTTGTTTTATTATAAAAATGCTTTTGTGTAAAAGTAAATTAGCTTTATCTTTTCGATTTCGCAGCGGTATCGATTCGGTAAAGTGGTATTAAAATTATTTCACAAAATATTTTTCTGAAAAAAATATTTTTGAGATTTCTCTAAATCTACCAGACGAAATTAGTTCAACATTGTAGAAAGTTCAAACTAAACGGCACCTTTCGAATGTCGTAAGTGGCGTTTCGATCGGTTAATCCGTTAACAAGATATGAGTGGTGCACATATACATGTACGCGCACGCAAACACGTACGCACCCATACACGACGCACGCACGCACGCACACACAGACACACAGATACGTAGACACGCAACTCATAGACACACAGCACGCACGCACACAACACGCGCACTCGCGAACACACACACATTTAGGAATCATTCGGAAATGATCGAAACAGATTCCTAGGACTCTAAAACGTCAAGATCTAGTCGGACTGAAGAAAGTAACTTCCCAATTTTATGATTTTTTTTAAATTTCTATAGCGAAAAGTTAAAAAAATCTGAGTTCTAATCAAGTTTATTTGTAATTTTATGTGAGTTATTAAATGTGTAATTAAAATTCATACAGAAATAGAGAATCCAACTGGATTCTTTATTTACATTCAATCACATGAAGTATTGCATCATCAGGACTATAATACTCCTCTCCTAATATATATATATATATATATATAATACATACATTGACGTGGTTCCTTAGGATTATTCTAAATTTAAAAATCAATATTATGAATCGTTTTCCTGAAGTTTATTTTCGCAATCATCTCATTTTTATCTCAATGTCATACACCAAGTCGGGGAATAGTTTTTTGTATCTTATACATATAAAAATTCTAAGATATTTTTTCATCAGATTTTATTTGATTTTGACATTTAATTGTTATAATATATATATATATATATATATATATATATATATATTACAACAATTAAATTAAATTATTATTTTCTGCCATTTTGTTTAACAACTTTTTGTTATTTTATAAGTAGTGACATAATTCCATTACAATGGGGTGGGGAGTGGGTAGATTGGGGAGGCTAGGAATATATTTTATCTCATTCTCTCAACGGCTTAATCCTATATAGTCATGCGTTCATCTCTGTCGTGACGCATTTTTGTTTCTTCAAGTTTCACAAATAACGATTCTACAGAAGTTCCACTCCAAAAAAACAATCGATTCTAAATTTTAATTTAGGCCCAGCAAAGTGCGCGCACATGTAATGATAGTGTAATATAAGTCAGATAATGCTATTTTTACGTTTATCCATAGAAAATAATCGCCATAAATATTTAAACAGCTTTCGGCCCAGGATGACCTCGTCGTGTTAGTTGCCCGGTGGCATCTTATCCGATTTTATTCTTCTATTCGTTTTAGCTCTCAGGTCACCTAGGGAGGCTTTGAAGGGATTTCAAGTTTGAAGGCGATGTATTGGATATTGGAGCTTCGGCTTTGCGCGGCCCGACTACAGGGCGACGGCCGGTCGTGCGGACAAAACGGTCGAAAGCTTTCGATAGAGGTCACGGTGAAGAGCTTTGAAAATCCACCGAAGCATCGAAACGATAAAGCTATGCAATATAATCGTTTTGTAATGTTTACAAGGAACATTTGCATTGAAAACTTCTTACGTGTCCATAAGATCTGAAGACGTGATAAATCTGTGTACTCTCACACATTGTGAAACACAACGACTCTCTGGCTGTCTGCTTGTCTGTTAGGTAGTGCACTTATATATTAAGAACTAATAATTTGATCTACATGTTTCTATTACGACATCTTAAAAATAGAAACAAAAATCCTATAGGGATTTCTATTGAGAAATCCCTATAGGATTGCTTTGTTGTCCGGATGTAGGATATATTATTTTGTATGCCGAATTGCATCTAAATCAATTCAACCACATACGTGTAAATGAGTCACAATCATCAAAAGTTTATTCAAATATCAAACAACAAATTTGAAATGTAGCAAATATAATATAGCAAAAAAAATTTGAAACATTTAAGTTAATATTAAAATTTATTATATAAATACTAAAAATAATAAATACTAATAAAGTAAATGTGTAGTAAAGTAATAAAAAAGAATAAAGTTTGTTAATAAAATCAATGCTTTTCGTATTATTGTAAATGTAATAATAATTAGAGAATATTCATATTTATAAATAGAAAATATATTTCGATTTAATAATATATTACTGATTCGAGTTCTTTTAGAAATTTTATGAATTAATTAGTAATAAAAATAAATAGTGTCAAGTCAATTTTATTGATTTTAATAATAATAAGTTATAACAGAGTACCGTCAGATTAAAAGTAAAAACAATAATAATAAATTCTATTGAATATTTGAAATTAAATGTCAAGTAAATAAATTAAATTAATTAAATAACCAATTAATATCAAACTTTATTTTAAGCACAACAAACACAAAAAATGGGAAATTTAAGTAATAAGACAAAACTAATTTAAAAATGGAAAATTTATGTAATAAAACAAACATTTGTTTAAAAATGTAATTAATTTATTTATAAAGAACTACATTAACATTAAAAATATTTTGCTTTGCCCATTCGTACGTCTCTCCTATACAGTATACTTATGTATAAATGTATGTCTATATTGCTTCTGTAACGTTACGCTTTGCGATCGCCACGCATCAGCCACTCTTAACTCCCCCCACGCTGATGCGCGCACGTTAACGTCAAATAAAATAAGCATCTATAATAGGAATTGTAATGTAATTTTATTTCTATTACATAAATTCTACAATGTTGATATGCTATTGCATTCACAAGGGATACTGCTCTTCGTGATCACGTTGCTAACTTAAATAGGCTCAATAATTATTTTACGTAGGAATCGAATTATGTACCTATGACCTCGTTTGTCTGTGACCTTGTAACCCTGAAACATAGTTATCCGTCATATTACGCTTATTGTATGAGGTCCAAAATACAGATATGAAAATTTACGTTTACCTGAGCTACTGATTGGATTATGATGATATGGTGATGTTTGGTAAATATAAAACGAGCCGAAAGATATAAACAAATATGCAAAGATAAATTAGTTTTCGATTAGTGGAAGAATTTTCAAAATAAGTTCACCAATTCCAGAGATTAACTTCTACAAACAAATAAAGATACTGTTTTACCTCTTTTTATTATATTAGCGGAGATTCGCCGCGAGATGTCCTCACGAATAAAGTACTGCAAAGACGTGCGACTTAGGAGCCACCTCCCGGGCGGCGGAATAACTAGGACAAGACAAACGATTACGCATTTCCGTTATGACGCGTACAAACGAGCGCGCCGATGGCTCGTCGCTTCCGGGACGGGGAGCGCGCTAATAATGCACCATAAGGGTTAACTTATGCCGTGTTACTGCGATTCCTTGCTTGTCTCGCGCTCGGGGTTCCGTGACGGTGGCGCGCGAAAGCCTTATTGTCGACACTTGATTATTTATTGAGTTTACGTGTATATTACATATTCGTGACAATCGTGAACATAAAATATTTTTTTTCAAATAATTGTTATACTTTCGTAATAATTGTTATGGGTTATTTATAAAAATACTGAACTCGAAACCATATTTATTGTAATTATTGTCCGTTTGTTTGTATGAAAACGACAAACTCGAGAATTGCTCAACCGATTTCGAGGAATTCTTTTCTATTTCATTAGTCATCAACCAGGGTTTCATATAATGAACAATTGATCAATCTTCGTACAAGACAGACAATGATTCTCTTCAAACGGACGGAGCCGTGGGCAAACGTTTGATCGAGTAAGAATTGTGTGATTCAATTTTGATGATTTCTCCAGGGGACAGCTCGCATTACTTTTTATTGCAGGAAACGATCTCCAATAGTACAGTTGCTTAATATAGCGGTCAAATAGTATAGAGGTTGTATAGAAGCATATAAAACCGCTGGTGGCGAATAAATGTAGGGAAATCAATTATTATTAGAACGTAATCAAGATCGCTTACGAAATCACTTTAATTATAGTAATAGAAAGATAATTAATTTTTTTTTATAGTATTTGTACGTTTACTTTCGAAACACTAGATAGTAAATAATAATTAAGATGTAATTATAATGTTTAAATTGCCTTTATGCTTTTCTATATACACTATTACTTAAAATAAAATAGTTTGTGATATCCATCCTTAAATTTACTATAAATTTAGTAGAACATTTCGAACGATTATCCAAAATATATAATAATTTCGATAAACTGGTACTTAAATGATATGTATCTAGTTCATTTCTTCATAGCTGTTTGGGCACATTACCTAACCTAGTATCACATAATATATATACATAATATAACAAATTTAATATATTCACATATTTTAATAACGATCAATAAATAATACAATAACTATAAAATAATGAAATCAATTGAGTACGTACTTTAATTTTTAACATAAATAATAAAATTTATTTTACTTGTAATCATACATTATCCTGTTATATAACAATGCACATTTTCCTTATTGAACGCGCTTAACAAAATAAACCAGTCATTTGACCGGTGGGCACTACAGAAAGTAGAAAATGCAAATGTGTAAGCGAAGATAACAATTTATTACGCAAATTTTAATATAAATAAGAATTGCTCTGTAGACAAGACCGACACGAAATAACGTCCTCAAGTTTATAAAGAGATTCCTTTAGAAAAGAGAGACAGTTGTATTATACAATTATTTTTTTATATTAAATATTTCGTTTTATATAACTGATTCTATTTATATGTCGATGCTTCGATTGAAAAATAAGTGTTTTTAAATATATACAATAAATATTTTTCATTATAAAACGAGAAGGGATAATTTAGAAAATTTGAATCTCCAAAACAGATGTACTTTCCATATTCAACAAGTGAAAAAAAAAATGTAATACTATATCTTTTAGACCTCAACAAAAAATATATATATATCTGTACATAACGTGTAAGTAAAAAATGTAATGCAAGAGTTCCTTTGATAATATAAAATTAATTTTGCATAGATTAATTATACGAGAAAACTCACCTGCAGCCACTTCACCCTCGTTATGTTTTCGTCGGTGACCGTCAGAGCCCTCCGTTCGCCGGCCTTGTAGGTGTCATCGTAGTACAAGTACTCGGTGAAGGTCAAACCGCTCGTGGTGTACTGTTGGGTGAAGTACACCGATATGGTACCGTTCACTTTAGCGTTCTCTATGATCCACCGGCACTTTATGGGAACCGGGAATGGGTCGGGAAAGTTGGGGGTCTGGATGACCCCGGTGGGCCCGTCGTAGTGGTGGCCGCCGCAGGGCTGCGGGCCCTCGTGCTCGCGGCTGCCGTCCTGCGTGACCACGCGGTCGGCGGTCATGGTGGCCACCAGGGTGACGATCAACCACTGCATTGTTAGTCTGTAACAAGGAGAATTCTGCTTTGAAGTAGTAATAAATTGATGGGTGAGTATTTAAAAATGCGTGGTTTGATAAGAATTTTCGGTTTTCTATTTCCCGCCTTGAAAGTAAATACATAAACAGTTCCATTCAATGGACATAAATACGAAATCCCGATTTCTTATAACATTCACTTTAGGCCGGTAGCCGGTACTTTGTTTTTGTATCGGAAGACAACAAGTTATATCTTTTATCACAAACTAATCAACCAATGAGTTTTATTTTAAGTCAAATCAAACATCCTAGTCGGTGCTCCGCAAGCATATTAAGCCGTCGGTCCCAATTCTTTCACTGCCTTGGAGATAATGGTGGTCAATAGCTTCCATCTTGTACTAGGTCAGCGTGGAGAATTTAAGGGCCACGTTTCTCAAATAAAATTGCGGAAGGGTTTGCTTCGGATGTGGAGTTGTAAAACTAACACTAACGTCCTAATGAAGTTCTTTGAAATGAATAAGGTATTTTTATATCGAATGCATAACAATAAAAAATCTTATTAAGTTTTCACTAAAAATGTATTACTAAACATTGTTTAATGGTAATATAATAATATTAGTACCATTCAAATAAAAGAGAACGATGAATTCGACATTGGTGGATAACGCTGAGATCTTTAACAATTTAAAGTCCATTGGTTAATTTAGGTCGCCCTTCTAGATTTTCGTGACATACGTTGCTAGATCTATTGTTATCAAGTTTGACCACAGATTTCATGAAGTCGCCCGCCCATTTACATTGGCGTAGCTAGGGTTTTTGTCTGAAGGGTTGGCCGTCCAGCTGAATTAACGGCACTCATTTGATATGAGATCATAAATGACGCCTATTATAAATAATAATGCAGTTCATACATTGTCCTTTTTATCATATGGCATTTTTCTTTACTTCTTAGTAAAGTTGAAAATCCAGTGGGATAACTAAATTAGTACTAGCTTTCGCGTTAGCCTATGACCGTCTGCAGACCCTTGTCTACCCTATATTCATCAAAATAGGTTTAGGCGTGAAAGCGTGACAAACAAAGTCACTTTCGCATTTATAATAAAAATGAGATTATAAGCATAAAAAATCGTGGCGGTCTTTGTGCCATACCATTTTTGGACTAATCGTAGCGATCGAATATTGTCGAGAACTGATTTATCGAGCACCCTACGCTTTTCATAATAATACTAATAATTTTCGTTCATTATTTTATTGCCACATTAAGATTTATTTTTCACTTTTTGTTCGATTTATCACTAAAGCGTTTTTTTAGTTTTTTTAAACTATATTTTATCTTTTAAAGTTTTAGTTACAAAACGATATCAATATCATTTATAACCAAGAGCCTTGATTTTAGATTATTTTTCGTGTGGCAATGAATTCAAGTTTATATCACTCGTGTCTACGTAACCTTTCCATTTGATCTAACACATCGCTATTACATGGAACTCTCCTTGTTAGTTTTGAGCAATTAAGTTCTTCTATTTGAATTCCATTAAGTGACCTTCCGCAACTTAAGTTAAGCCTGTCCGGCAGCAAACGACCGAGACCCGGATAAATAGCTGCATAATTTACCGTACGACCTTGCATTGGCGACCTGAGGTTGACAATAGCGACATGACATTTTGAAACACCCCCTTGCCATTCATCCCTCGGCGCGTTTATATTGTGTTATATTGCATTATATTGGATTAGGTGAATTCAAAACTGAGTGAAAATTTAGCGCTTGACATAAGGTTGCGCTGTACAACTTAAGAGTTGTGACATACACAAGTTTTTTAAGATTTTTTCCTTTCAAATTTTACAAAATTTCATAAATTTTAAATTTTCAAATTTATCTATTTTCATGTAATTTCAAAATTTATATCTCTTTCTTCAAAATTATTTTTTTTTAAAAAAAGTTTAAGATCGTTAAATTTTATAATGTTTCAAATAACAATTTTTGACGTGACAACGTCTTATAAATTGGTTTGCCGGGTGACACTTCAAGAAACTGCGTTACGCTCCGCTCACGTTATGCGCTCACAATGAGAGCGAGTGAGAGGCACGCGTCCCTTCCACTCGGGCATGGTTAGCCCGCCTAAGAGCGAGAGAGACAGACATAAAAAGTGAAAGGCACGCGTCCCTTCCACTCAGATAGGAACAAGTTGTTGTAGTAAACGCTGTTTCATTGTACGCAAATGTATTGCAAGTTATTGTATGTATATTTGTATATAAATACGTATGTATGTGTAAAGGTAAAAATAAAATTTTGTTAATATGAAATTCAGTGCGAGATTCTTTGTATAAATTAATGTTTTAAATATAATTCTTTATATAAATAAATGTTTTAAATTGTTACTATTATTTCATCCTTCTTCCTACTATACGAATGAATATTCACATTAAAATGATTTTACCACTCAAAGTCGTTGTCACGTAAAACTTTCGCCCGTATACCGACTTTACAGGCAACCAATTTTTTTTTTCAAGTTGTTTTAAAAAATTAATTAAAAATTTTACAAAATTTCTGGAACTCCGTTTACTGAAAAAAAATCTGAAACTCCGCTTACTCCCTGATTTGTTGGAGCGCTTTTTTGGATGGCGGCGGCACTTCTTTTTTCTGCACTTTCGCAAATTTTTTCGACGACCCTACCGTCTTTTGCTCCCCTTTTGGGAGAGTCGGGACTCCTACATCTTTCTCGGACGAGGACGACTTGGACGACGTCCCTTTCGCGACCCACCTTGATAACATTTTCCGGTGACAAAAATCCCAAAAATCCGGTAAAAGTAATTTACGAATAATTTACGGAGCCGTTGTTAATGTATAAGTGTGTAAAATAAAAATTAATATATGAATTAGTTACAGGGGGTGGGTATTGAATCTTAAATTAAAAGCGACTAAACAATAAATAGTTATTCAGTACTATCGGTTTTCTTGGGGTGGGCAAAAGAGTTTTTAGGGTGGGCACCGTCCACCCTGCCTATGGCCATTTAACAAGGGATGTTCTACGCTACTATGTCTAATTCCATCTTTCCGAATCTTTCCACTTCATTATGAAATGTATTAAAATACATATCCATTGTCATTGTAGGAGTTCACTCATAAGAATACTTTATTATATGTAGTTTACGGTATTCAAAAAATTGTGGGGGAAAAATTGAGTGTTAACAAAAATTTAAGTCGTTGTGCTGCCCTTCCGCGAAACACATTCATGCATCTTTACATATTGAAACGTGTGTAATTTTCCTCTATTATTAATTTATATATTTTTTATTTTTAACGCACATTAGTGACTCTTTCAATATAAGTTTATGGTGTTAGACCTTAATGCCATTTTCGAGTTTCAAAGTTTGCTTATATATCATTAGTTATGTATTTACATTTTATCAAATCAATATAATTAAATATGAATAAAAATACATACATGTATTCATGTAGATACTTTAGTTTATATATAAACTAATGTTGTAAAACATGCGTTTATTTACCCCCTATGCCTGTTGTATAGTATTTCTTAAATATCTGATGTTCGTGTTTATTTATTCCATATAATTTATTCTATAATAAAATATGTAAAAGGGGCTGGAGTTTACTTTTTAAGAATACATGGAATAAACTCCATTTAAGCATCGGATTGAAGAAAATAAACGAAAATTGAACATCCTTTCTATTTCAAAAACTATTGAATATGAAGTTTTTTTAAAAAAAGTACGAAATATAGGGCTATATCTCACTTTAAAATTCTTACACGATTAAATTCCTATGGTAAAGTCGTGAACATTTGATGATTTATAGTAAAAAACTCTTTTCACGTGAGTGTGTTTCGCACTTAAGTGGCTGTTTTAATGTTTGGGCGCTTTCACTACAGACATACAATCAACCACTGAAAAGTTAGCGGATTTTGCGTCTTTCTCTAATATTCCATTATATAAGCATTCGGGGCCGTCTAGGGACGGATCCTAAATTATCCACTATACACGTAATCTGTAGACAGCTTTCATATTATTTGTGCCAATATTAGCTTTTAATATGCTGGATATATGGAAAATTACGTTTAACTATTTTAGAGTGTTTGCAAAACGTCTAATATGAGGCCACTGAAATGGAATATCAAATTAGCCTAGACTAAACAAATATTTGGCTAGTTGATACAAATAATGATAACTATAATCGGGATAACTTTTGAACGTGCCTGTACCCGTTCGGCCAGGATGTTTAATAAATGATGTTATACACTTTTAGAAAACAGTTCTGAAATATCGATTTTTTAAATATATATTTTTGAATGCAGTTTTGTATTATAGCCTTATATTAATATTTACGCGAAATAAAATAACGTTATATATTTCAATTCTTGGTGTGTAGTTTCCCATGCACCGAATTCATATTAATTCGTCCCCTTCGAGTGTAAGTCTTTTCTATGTAGCACATTAGAGGAGCAAACATAGGCGAGCCATCAGAGAAAAGATGGTCACCGCCTTCCATGGATATTCGCAACTCGAGGAATCACCAGTGCATTGCCGGCCTCTTGGGAAGGAATAAGAGATCTAATGGAGGGGGTCGGACTGATAGAGGGGTAAGGGGAGTAGACCGCCGGAAGTCTCACTCACAGAGCGATATGCGAGCAGAAGCTGCTAATTCACTTCCGTATTCTGTGAGAGAGCGGTACTTCAATAGTAGAACCTGCCCATTTTTGTGCCGCAGCTGAATTGACACAGCATGCCTCTACCGCAATAATTCTGTTAATTGGTACTGATTAGTTATTGTGAGTTTTTTTCCTTAGATGTTTTGCATCGTTGGTCGGTCCCTTCTTTCCGTCTTTGTGATTTTTCTTTATCACCAATATCAGTCTGACCTTCCCTGATCCTATTCACCATTCGTTCCTCAGATTTCTTACACTTCGGCCGTTGCTGTCAAATGTATCATCAGACTCTAGTATTTACTTGTGTTGGATGTTATTTAAATAAATTAAACGTTTAAGTTATTCTATTAGTTTCTCAAATTTTATATTTCAAATAATCAATTTTACTTTTATAGTCGTAGTGATAATAGTAGACAAGTTCATTGTAAACTGTTCTTGCCTACATCAGACTTTAAGGTTACAATTGAGTGTAAAAACCGCATAATAAAACACATAGAGTATTTAATTTGATAGTGTCCAAGAGAAATAAAAAAAAGACAGCGACGACTTGGTAGAAAAATAGTTGTAAGCTATAATTCAGTGCCAGCTTTACGATTGAAACTGATTTAATATCACTGTACTTACTCTCATATGTACATAAAAACCAAGAGTTTAAACTTGTAAATAAAAAGTTGGTACACATGGTAAAACAAAGATTCACAAACCTACAAAGACGCATTCATTTTTCAGTTTTGTTTTTCGTAGAAATTGGGAAACTTCCCTTTTTCATTTCAATAATATATTTAAAGAATTTAATTAATAATTAAGGGCTTAAGCACTTTTGAAATAGGAATGTTTACTGGATTCAAATAAAAATTTAAATTGGTAATTCCTATGATAAAAATACTGAAAATCACAATATTTTTCCTTATTTTTACGTAATTTAATTGATATTTTACAAATAAAATGTAATTAAATCACTCTCAATTCACGTGACGTTGAACACCAATTTCAGGGCGCATGACGTCACTCGGGCATAAACATCGTTTATACTGTCAATAGATACTATTCTTTGAACATAATCATTGTGTAATTTATCATTAATTTCTTCGAGATTCGCTTTGAAAACGTTTGAAAGGTGCTTTTATATCATGGAAAGTGGATTTATTAAAGCAAACAGTTCAAATTTGCCGAAAATTGTCTGTTTTACAGTGGCCACTTTCTTCGCAACAATTAGTAACTTCTGTTTTGCTGAACGTGAAGACTTCCATGTAAGTAATATACCAGTATTTGTTATTGAGACAATCAAGTTATAAATTACAGTAATTATAGGTATTTACAAACCCAAAAGATAAAACTAAATGATTGAAAAAATTGTATGATTTTCGACTTCCAACTGAAATAGACATTTTCAACTATGTTTACTTTATTGCTAAATTCAAAATTACAATATTTATTTCTTTGAAAACTATATAAATATGTGCAAAATAAACAAATAGTACTATCAGAATTTACATCGAAATGATCTTTACAAAAATACATTTTTTGATTACGTCGCTGCAAGTGTCGGATCCCTATAGGCAAGCTGAAGCTAGATTTTCCTGCTATTTGCCGAACGTGGAGCATGACCAAATAGCTTATCAGTTGTTCTGATTATAGTACTTACACACTAAGGCATCACCCCACATTTACAAAACTTAGAATTCATTGTATACAGCAATAATGTTATTGTAATGTTAATGTCGAAAACAATCGTTTATGATGTATTTCAAATGTAATTCCTATTCCTTACGAAATAAAGCTATTTTTGATTGACAAAAGATCTAATTGTACAGGAAAAATGTGTACTATTTATATATGCGACTTGTCACTCCCCAAGATATGAAGGTCACCCGTACTTGTATAAAGTATGGTCATATGTACATAATATATACAACAACATATGTATACAACTCTACATTTATTTTTTATATATTTTATTACTTTCTTTTACAGACAGTAAAACACAGAGTTCTAACAAGAAATTGGCCTTTATTTTATTTTTTCATGAAATTTATTAAGGTGAGTCATGACTGTGGTGGAATTGGAGCTCATTATTGGAACGAGCGGCGGTTTCTGTGAACAGGCGGATCGACCTTTCAGGTCGTGTCTATCTGAAACAAACTGTAATTTATTGTCTGAAAATACTTATAGAGCTGCGGTCACATAAGCTTACCGCGAATTCTGTCAGTGGTCTGTTCTCTATTTTCTTTCCATACCTCCACTTTCGATTGAAACGAATGGTTATGATTCCTTTCGCGAACTGGACAGGTTTTGCCGAACTAAGAACTAAAGTCCCTGGAGATTTTAGAAACTAGGATCTGTCGCGAAGGCCCTCAAAACACACTAAGAAGATAGCAGTAAAGTAATACAAGGATATAAAGTGAATACAATTAATAAAGTTACGACGTAACACAGGTAGCACAATATAAAATACAAACAAAAGATCTAACAGTAAAATTGTTTTTCTGTTCGGCTCTCACTACGCAAAAGGCCTAAAAATATTTTACAAACTAGGAAACAAAAAAAAATGTGTCGTTTTAAAAAAATATATAATATGTGTAAATTACATAAGAATTTATTGAAACTAGTGAGTATCAGAATAACGAGTTGGCCGTTGGGATTGTATTCCGGATTAGTCCATCTCTTAAGTCACTACTATAACTAAATCAACACCGCACTGACCTGACACTACTGTAACCAACTGTGTATTTTGAAACACATGTAATTCCAATAAATCTGAAAAGCATTACAAATAAACACATTTCAGATATCATTCAATATACGTCGTAAGTAGGCATAAAACAAATAAATCTTTGTCGCCTGACAGCGGCCCGCATCGCGATATTATTCGAGCTCCGTGCACCGCCGGCCGGGGGTTGCGGAAACAAAAGTTCCTCGGAGTACTAACGAGAGCGATGCGGGCGCGCGGGGCGAGGAGCGGGGAGGGGCGCCCCCCGCGCACCTCCGGAGTCCGCGCTTTGATGTCTTAAAAAGCCATTTAACTCTAGGAATTTTGATGTGGGTCTTAATAACGGACGCCGTTTCGCGTCGCGCCTCGCGAGATGTTATCCGTTCGAAACTTCCGAATTCGATACCCGGTCGTGAAGGACGGACGGATGTACCGACAACCGGCGTCGGGTGTCGAAATCACCTCAACACCTCAAAGAACGTTTTTGGACTTGTCCGAAACCTGGACGCCTGTGCGGATTAGCGATCGATTAATTTTAGGAAAATTAAGCA
The DNA here is from genome assembly GCA_005406025.1 of Eumeta japonica. Classification (NCBI taxonomy): domain Eukaryota; kingdom Metazoa; phylum Arthropoda; class Insecta; order Lepidoptera; family Psychidae; genus Eumeta; species Eumeta japonica. The sequence continues at coordinate 234,764 of BGZK01000698.1, forward strand.
GATTTTTCGATTTATTTTCAATTAAGATCGAAAACGGTCAATTTAGCCTTATTTATACGTAAAGTTTGACCGTAATCACGCGAGATGTTACCACTTCCAATGAAGGCAAGACACTAAGACACAATATTAATATAATTAGCTGACTGTCACTACGCTAATGTATGTCGGTCGGGCACGTCTCTGACGTTACATTAGTCCTAAGATCAAAACGGAACGCGCGGCGCTAAAGGGCGCTAAATAAACGCCAGCCATTAGCTACTATAAATTCACGTCATGTCGATTTTACGAGTAGATGTAACAATTATCGATTTAATTTTAAAGTACAGGATGAGAATTATCATCGTCGTACGAGATAACAGGTGCATAGTTTCGTATACAATCCATAATAGGTAATGTTATAAATACGAAAGTATCTCTGTCTGTCTGTTAAATTTTAAAAACCTATATCAATTGACATCAGAGAACGGACATCGGTTACTTTTTGGTTTTTTCTCTCTATTCGTTTCTTTTTATAGCTCAACAATATTTAAACAGATTTTAATGTACTTTTGTGCATTAACAGAACACACTATTTTGTAATACACTGCCTGTTTATTTTTCAGTATGATTGTCTGTATGTTTAACTATATCTCGACAATGACTCAACCGGTTTTGATGAAATTAAAAAAAAAACTGATAGAATTCCTTCTCACATAAAATATAGACTTCTGTTTATTTGCTTCTATGTTTGTCTGAATATCTTCATATAGCTAGAAGATATAAAAACCCTTAATTTTAATTTATTTTGACGGTCATGCTCAGTGTCTGCTTTACATAAAGAAAGAGCGGCGTGTGAGTGGGCGACGATGATTGAGAGGGTGGGGAGAGGGTGAGGCAGAGCTAAAGCGAAAGTTACAGAGAGTGTCAATAATCCGATTGTAACTATGTTATCAATAATAATCGTTTAGTATTAAGAAAGCCATAGTAAATTAAAACGACAAATAGGGTTTTTGCAATGCCTCTTTTGTCAGTATTATATTCTCTTTTTGTAATATTATAAGTGAGATAATTTGCGACGATATTTGAGTGTTTGTAACTCAATTACGCTGTATTTATTTTGATGAAATTTAGCACAAAAAATAGAATATTTTCTGATTTTAGGGCATGTATTTTATATCTCCCATTAGTGTATTTCTGTCTAATTTACAAGAAATCCGGATCGATATCGAAAATTGAATCGATATTGGAATCGAGAGCGACAGGAAAAGAAAGGGAGACAGAATTAGAACAGAGAAGTTGACGAAATCAGAACTAACTGTGAAAAAAAAAACGGTAAAGAAAAAAAATACGCAATATAGAAGAGTAGGAATTCGTTACATGTCCACATGAGTGGAGAACCGAGTACTTAATTTACATACAAATATGAATAATGCACAGAAACTGTAAACTCATTGTTTTTAGAGATCCCTCAAAAACGATTTTTTCATTATTTTTTCACACAAACTATTTTTTTCTATTTCGTAATTATTTATATACAAATAAAGCTACAGTACTTGGACGTGTTGGACACTAAATTAACGCAGACAGTCCGAACGAGCTTAAATAAGAGCTTGTGAGTAAGTTAGTTAAGTTATTGCTCCCAGTAGCCGAATCAATTTCTATTTGCCCTCTTTTTACGAGATGTTTTGTAACTATAAATTGTTACCCTGTACTGGGGTTTCTAGATTTAGCTTAAATAGGACATTAGCTTAGATTTTCCAGATACTGAACACCGGTTGTGCCCTGACGATATACACGTGTGATATTGTCAAATATTAACCGCGCTCATATATACAATTAAATTTATTATTACATAGTGTGTAGTATTTCATTAAAATCAGAATTACGGAACGTGCTAATTAAGGCGACGATATAGTAGATATTAGATTTACGTATTTTAAATAATATGAATATGTAATTTCACGCATGCTTTAATCTGAACCCGTTGTAGTAATATCCATGAATATGATTTTAACCATTTAGAAATTAATAGACGTTTGTGATCTAGATATTTGTATAAACATGTGCGGGAATAGCAAACGTCATATATATTTTACACTCGCTATGTATATATAGCTTAAATACGATTTAAGCTTTCATGTTATTCTTATTTCTGCATCTAAAAAAAAATCTTAGGTTTCGTACAACTATTGTCAAAACGACTTTTTAAACGTGATTTAAAAATATATGGATTTTTTATCTGACTATATATATTTCATTTAATATAAAACGTTAATTCGTATAAAACGTTATTTACATTTATAAATTTACGTAATATCCAAAATAAACTTCTTTTAAAACCTTGAAAGTTCGTTTCTAGTTCCCAATATCGGGGAGAAAAGTGCTACATTCTCTCCTGTTGTATATCTCGATAGAAAATTCGCTTTTTCGTCCTCGATAAAACATTTCCGCCCGCGCAGTTATCTGAGAACGAAAATTATGTCGAGGACGAATAGCGAACTTTCCATCCCGGTGCGAGCCTGGAAAAAATTTAGCACATTTTCTCTCCGATATCGAGTATCTTCCATGCTGGTGTGATCAAAAAGTGGTTATGTACTCGCCACGGGAGAAAAGTAGGGTATCCCCACCCGTGATTATGGTAATTTATGGCAGATTACAGCAATCCGCGGGCTGGAATACTTTTCTCCTTCAGTGCGCAATGCATTCTATAAAATTTAAGCTTTATAGAGAAAAAAGAAAATCGAATTTTCAGTCGTGATCCAGAAGATAAGTGTTACTTTTACAAAAGTGAACACAAAAATATTTCGAAATTCATATGCTTTTTATTTAAATCATGATATCTCTTAAAGTATTATTATTATTATAGCTTTTATTGCTGAAACTAAACTAAACATTATTTATCTAACTTATATATATATACATTAACACATCGGTTATCCTAAATTTATCAGCGTGTCTTGTGACACATAGGCCTCTTTCAGCCTTTTCCACTCCTCTCCGTTTCTGTTCCTTTTTTTTTTTCATTTGTTTTTATATCGACGCCATTGTTTTTTCCTGGCATTTCAGCTGGAAGGGATTGGTCGTAATCCCCCACGGGGACCAGCCGGCTTGGGGGAGGTGTAGTGATTTTTGTTTTCTATTTGAGTTTTTTTTCTTTATATGTTCTGATCTTCCGGTTACCGATGTGTGTTAATGGCTATTCTTTATTTAATTCTGACGTCGAATGAGATCAATTTTTGTACATTCATTCGAAAGCATATATTTTATTAATTTTTGGGCGAATATTTTCGTTGCTTTTATCTGGAGAGTCAGATTGTTCTCTCTTCCGTTTGTCCCGTACATCTCCTTCTTTGTCTTTTACAACCAGCTTATCATATTTTAAGTATGCTATAAGTCTCTTTTTTTTCTTCTAATAGCTGGGGTATAAGTTCTCTTCGTTTTTCTAAAACTTCTTTATTAAAATCTTCATTAACAAATATATTTTTAAGTAGTCTGCTTTTGTTTTTCAAAATTTCGTTTCTTTTCCGTACGTTCAAGATTTTAACTAAGATCGGGCGTGCTTTGCCATTTGCCTTTCCAATTCTAAACGCTTTGTTAATAACACGCATGTTAATTTCTATATCAGAATCATTTAGCGTTTTTATTATCATTTCAATTATATTAGTTTTATATTTTGTGTGTTCTTCAAAACCATAGAAAATCCAATTATTCTCCCTTTTCCCGGATTCCAGATGTTTGATCTTCTCATTCAATTTCTCCATTTTGTTTTTTAAATACAGGTTTTCTTCCACTAAAGGTTTCAATTTCTCGTCCATTTCTTCTATGATAGAATTTCGTAATGTTGTTGTTTGTTTTTCCATATCCAGTTTTAGATTTGAAATAATAATTGCATTTGATCATTCATCATGGGTGATTTTAAGTTTCAGTAATGGCAATACTGTTTTGAGTTCGTATAAAATAATTTAAGGTAGTGACAGCACTAGATTATTTGAGTGGAATATTATTTTGTAAAAGTGGCAACACTTGGTCTATGACTTGCTTGGAATGAAACTTATTATTTCGGCTTCTGTTGTTGGTAGCCTTGATGAGTCAATGTCCAATATTGTTTGTAGGTTATAATACCACAATAAAACTTGCAATTAATTTGATATTCACTGAACACACACAAAGTTCGTATTACTATTATGATATATTTAGTCTTTAACGTTTATTTCACTAGCATAGTTTATAGTTTAAGTAGATTTTTTAGCACTTTTATGATTATCTTTGCGGATCGCACTTGTTGACGTTTGTACAGTTTAGCGGTCGAACCGTAAGTCATCTCTTAAAGTATAATCAGCATTAAATTTATTTCTTGATAAATAACAATATATGTTAGATACATATATTGTTATTTATCGAATTTCCTTTAAACGAGTAATTTTTGTATATATATGTATAATGAGAATTTCGGAAACGGCTCCAACGATTTTTATGTTTAGTATGCAAGGGGTTTCGGGGGCGATAAATCGATCTAGCTATGTTTCATTTTTAGAAAACTTCATTTTATTCGTGTTTTCAGGCAATGAATTAGAATTAGAATTCGAAGGTAAGTTTAGCCACTATCGACAAGATTATAATAGCACAGTTGGGAAATCGGGTGGACCCGAAACTAGTAGATCTCGGTTCGATTTCATATGAACAATTTTTCATTCTATTTAGTTTTTTTTTCAAGTTTCTATTTTTATGATAAAACTTCAAGTTTCTTCTTTTCTGAAAAACCTATGATTAGGAGTCACTAACTGCTTTACCGACGCAGCAACACTAAAGCTACACGACAATAGATCGCGTTGTTATGCAACACTAAGCCAAACTGAATGATGAAAATATATACCAACGTAATTGATAGTTAAAATTATAAAAAAGTAAGTGCTTGTTTTTAATGAAATGTTAAAATAATTGCACTTGTGGTTTTTTTATTTAAATAACCAGTTCATATTTTATTATTATGTCGGAAAGATCGAAAAATATTCATATTTCATCAGTATGTGATTCGTATCTAAATACATTTTCTAAAAAAAAAAAACTAGCAAAGCTTGGTCATCCAGGTACTACTGACTATAAAACGAATAAACGTTTTTCAGTAACAAATAAGTACAGCTATTATATTGTTAAGCATCCAAGTTTAAAACGAATGTCTAGAGCTTATGTTGCTACCCTCTTAATTATTATAAATATTAAAACGAATCCAAACAAAAGCGCATTATTCAAGTTGATGACCTTGAACTAATGAAAATACGTTCACGATCAACTCCCCTTTATGAACTGCAAATAGCGCAGTCTACGTCACGCCCGATGGGCCGACACTTCGATCTGCAATTCAGCGAAGCGACAATTCGTTGTTTTCTTTGAGCGAAGGCGCTTAGTTACACTTTTTTTCCATATTGTTAGACGTTTTTAACCGGCGCTGTTCACTGACGAGGGATGATGAAATTATTTTTGAGAGGTTCTGGGCAAGATGGATCACGGGTGCGAGCCGGGGAGCGAAGAATGTAACGTGCGAATAAAATAGCTTTTACTTTTTATAATTTCGCTAAAAATGAACTCGCGCATAGAGGCTTACTTATAGCAAACTGGGAATATACTAAAAACTATAAGTACAGATTAGAATAATAAAAACAGTAAGGGCCTAGTACAAAAAATAAATAATGTTAATATTCTCCTATCGCATCAAACATTTTATTAGTAGATGTGAACGGTTTTTAATTTTTTAGGCTTACGAACTCTAGACATGAAATGAAATGGCATTTTGTAATCTAACTTTGAGGATGAATCAAATATTAATATCGATTACATACAAATCAATACGCATGCAATCACCTTTATACAGAGTCTAGCAAATTCTAATTTTTCGTACATCGAATCGTATATACAGAACTTAAATTCGAATCTGGCTATTCGGTATAATTAAGCCATCATATTAACGACGTCCGGCACCTTCGTAGAAAATAGACTGTGACATAAGCAGACAGACACGAGAGAAATCCGATAATGTCTAAGAGTTTTTCATGCGTAAGAGCAGCATTTTAAAAATAATTGAAGGAATTTTGAAGAAATTAGATTGAGCCAAAAATTAACATTTTGAGAATTTATTTAAATGTTTATTAAATTTAACAGCCAAAAATCTGTCTTGAAATGCGGAAAATCAAAAGTTTTATTTCATTATAATTTTATTGCCCATTACCAAATTATAAAAAACAATAGCACATTTAAACGTTTTGACAAAACTGAAATAAAAAATATGAATACTACAAAATTCGTTAATTTTTTGTACATTGATGGCCTTTTTGGTATGTAATTTTGCCATAATGTGTTCATCCACAACCTTATTAATTCTTGACATATTAATTTATAACAATAGTTTATACAATTTCCGCGCCTAGCCGGACGACCTGGTTGTATCACCAGTGTGACGCAACCTGCAACCTTCAACCAAATTTCAACTTATTGAAACAGGTAATGCAAAACAATCAGATGTCTATCATCGTTCACCGATAAAGTGTTTTCAAACACCGATCACGACAAGCGAGAGAGACAACGTGGTGCATCATCGTCGACCGTGAACATTCTCGGTAGCTACATTTCACCATCGGCGTCAATGCCATTCCATTCTCTATTAGGAACGTGCTCGCCGTCGCATCTGGTCGATGCGAAACGCATAACTGTGCAAGGCAACCATACATGCAGTTTATTATTGCAACATCATCGTCGTTATCGGCTTTGTCGCATCCCTGACAGCCCCTGTTAGGGTTCGGAGCGCCTGATAAATATGCATCGAAAAATAAGAACGAATATTAAAGTCCCTCATTAAAAAATCTTCATCGACGATAGCTATAAAGGGATGATAAGACGAACCCCTGCAGCGTGTCGCTTTCGTGAGTGAACACCGATGTGCGCGTGAGCGATGCGAGCGAGCGCACGGCAATTACGCGATCGCTATGCTCGCTTACTACCCGCTCAGTCTGGGATAAAGGCATATAATGAATTCTCAGTTAAGGGAAGAACATTATTCTTTTTGAAATTTTTTTGCCGAAAAATATTCATTGAGAATCATGCAGTATTTATTACACCATTATTTCTTTTTTTAATCGATTAACTTAATATTTTTTTTGTCTAAATGCAAAAAAAAAACTCGGCCAAGTGCGAGTGGGACTCGCGCACTGAGGGTTTCGTACCAGAACTCAATACTTGTTGCGTACTCAAAATAAATTATTTCCGTGCCTTCATTTGCGGATTCTTAGCACCAGCCCTACTGATGTTTATCTATTGTTTACCTTAAGGTTGCCCTATGACCGAGTTTGACGCTGGTATACATTACTGCTTTTATGATAGAGCGAATTGAATTAACTTAAAGTTAAAAAATAAATTGATACGCACTAAGCTTGCACCAGTGTACTTAATGAGTCTGTCAGTTTGTACTGAATATTGAAACGAATATATACACATATACTACATATATAATTTTACACTTAGATATTTGATACTTTAGGGGAAAATGGAATATTTTCATCTTTTTTTTTTAAATAACATTAAAACTATTTACTTCAACATGATACAAATATATCACAGACCCTTGCAATGTTTCTCTATTATTTGTTAGAGCGTTGCAGTTGAATACACGAATATTTTTATTACACCAACTAACATTTGTCTCCGACTTCGGGCGCGTGTTCGTGCTATGAGATCGAACTACTACACTGATCTTAAAAATTGTTTCTCTAATAGAAGGTTGTACTATCCTCGAGTAATGCAAGGTATATGTTATCGAAATCGAGCTTGAGAGCGAGATTAGAGTCAAGAGCGTGACCAAAATCGTATTCAGGAGCGGCGTCGGGGTTTGAATTGAAAACTGGACAGAAATCGCATTTGACAGCTAAATAGATCAAATGATTTTTTTATTCGTGCGGGGGAGGCCGTGGGTGAAAAGCTGGTTGCATAAGTAAAAAAGTAAATTTTGATTTTCCTTGAGAGGTTAATAATAACAATTCTATTTTTTGCAGCTGCATACCAATTAAAATAAAATTTTATTATAGAATAATCTGAGTACAATTTTTTATATATATAAAATATATAATACATTCAATACAATTATCCTACTGTTCTCTATTAATGCTATCATAATAGCTTTATGCGAGTAATATTTTGTATACTCATTTTGTCTTGGATATACAAATTATTGCATGTGAGAATTTCAAATAAAAAAATAATTTCAAGCAGTTGCTAAAAAAAAATGAAACACGTTCAGATGGCGTTAAATTCATATGTATGTAGTTCTGTTTGAAGGAAGGCACTAAAGCAGATAATGCCTGAAAACGCAGCGTCACTTTTGTATCATTTGTTATTCTACCCCCGAGGAGGCGCTGGAATAGTTACATAGCAAGCGAGACAAGAAAAATTACTAATTGTTGTGAAATTTTGTAAACAATTTCTAAATTGTAATTGTAATTTATTCATTGTAAAGGAACTGGCTTATTGTTATATATAATTATGACTTATAGATAACGTATTTATTATTTATACATTTGTTGCGGTATAAATATATAGTTTTTTTATAAACACAGTAATATTTTCCCAAGTTGTCAACACGCTTACTTTATATACACTAGCGCTTGCTTGCGGCTCCATTCGCATGGACATAGAACAATTCTTTCATTTCCTATAGGTATGTAGATTCCACCCTGATCCCGTTCGATAGTAATTTGTATAAAAGAACGAGCTTAGGAACGCGCATGAGACTATTTTGACATTAAATTTATTTGTAATATATTATAAATTACAATAAAAACTTAACTAAATCTTCACTATGACTTACCGTTCTTTACCTTATTGCATTTTCTTAAAATTTTAAATGGTCTATGTCTTTTTCCTGGTTTTTAGCTATATTCTTGTTAAATTTTATCGAAATCGATCAACGACATAGTGGGGAAAACGTTAACAGACAGATAGAGTTATTTTCGTGTATATAATATTAATATGGATATACGAGTATAAATGCGTGGAAATAATATCCACGCAGGCGAAATTGCCAGCAAAACCTACTGTGTTATGACAAAGACAATCACGTCGAAACAAATAATACTTGATATATGTTTCGATAGAAAATATATATCAGATCGAGCGCTGCGATCCGCGACGTCTGGGCCGAGGAAGGACGATGTGCTTAGCTTTATGCGATATATTCTCCTTTGTCGTCCGTCTTAGGAGCGACGACACGCTTTTTAGACTTTGTTATGTCGAGTGGAAATATTGCAATATCTTTTGTATTGTGTTTGTTGTATCATTTCTAAATATGAGGAGGACTTATCGCATAAATGCAACGTGTACCAATTATTTACGGCCGGCGAAATATAATAAACGATTGATGTGACGAAGTGCCCATTTCTGTTTTCCGGTTGAGCTAACCAACGACCAGCCTTGCCGTAAGCCATCAATGTCGACCACTTACATCCTCTATTCTTCGGGAGCTACCTAGTTTAAGAGCATATAAATTCTATTCTTGAAGGTCCTAAGTCTTGAAGATTAGTTGTACATCTTCACGACATAATATGATAGAGCCTGAGATCGAAATGCGTTCGCAAATTTTAGGCAAAAACGTTACGTTTTACACAATTTATCAGTTTACAATGTTAGAAATAAACTCTATAAGCTAAAGTCTGAAACTCTAAAGTCTGTATTTTTTATGGATGACGTAAACACATATAGAACTGAACTACGTAAATTGGCCACTTTGCATAGCTTTGTGTTGTGAGCCCTAGATTACAAGCCGAGTGAATAATCCTTCGGGCTACGTTGTCTAACAGCGGCCGTATTGACAGTGCTAATTACTAAATTAACAAATATGTTACGTTTCTTGATTGCATTAAATATGCAATCGACAGCCATACCCTTACATTTGTGTAGGTTATATCGGTATTGCAATAAGTGGCAATAATAAGTAATGTTCAGTAGATAGGTATTCATAAAAAGATCTAATTGAGCAACCATTTCAAAATATAGACTTACTCACTATTTTTAAACGTTTAAACTCTAAAACTATTTAAGGAAATAGATTTAAATTTATTTCGTGTTACAATGAGATAGTGTAATCAGTCTTCCACGTAAAAAAAATATATGCCTCTGTGAAATTGAGTATTCCGATAACTATCAAATTGATAAGTTTTCAGCTTCGTGAAGTTTATGAGAACCGAATTTGATAAAGTGATTATTATTATCAGTTATTAATTACTTCTCCAAGATTTGATAGATGCTTAACATAAATAGAAAACAAACAACTTTCAAACAGTTGAGAGCTACAGTCTGACGTCGACAGCCCCTCAGATGTCGGAGCGGAGAAAGTTATAATATTGAAGATGACATCATAAATTAGCCTATAATGTATAATAGTGAATAATCTATAGATACATGTATGTATATATACATATAAATATGTTTTATATGTATACATATACATATAAATATGTTTTATATGTATACATATATATATATATATATATATATATATATATATATATATATATATATATATATATATATATATATATATATATATATATACATTAGTGATCACCGACCCAGTTCGCTGGGTGCAAGGGGTTATGGATTATGAAATAAAAGAAAGGGTTTTCCATGAATACATAGCTTAAAACTATTTATAGACGATTCCGCGTTGATTGGTCGAAGTTTTACAGGCCAGGTTCAGTAGTTTTTAGCAGATGATCGGGTAAAGAAAAATAGATTTCCAATTATTCATAAATTATAATGATATTGACATATCGTGTATAGAAAATTGACTTACAAGTGATATTCATGTTTAGCTTGAGTGTGCACCAGGTAGGAAGTTCGTTCAGCAGAAAAAAGTAATACATGGCAGTTCTTTAATAATAGTTAAGAATAATATAAGATACAAAGCCAAATATTGTGAGCCTATTTGTTGAGCGAACTATTAAAGTGGCCTGCATAGAACTAAAGCGGCTTATTGTATGAAGCGTATACGGACCCCCAAATCCATCATATATTTTAGAAAAAAAAAATGAAAGACATTTTTTATAAAATCAGCAATAATAATCAATATATTGCTGTATTCGAAGATTTTACTATAAATATGTAGGAAAATTCTTGTTTATGTACTAGAATTAAATCCTTATTCGAATGTTATAATTTCGAAAATCTATTACTGGAGCCGACTAGGATCACAGGTGCTGCTACAACCTGTCTCTATAACACGTTCACAAATGTTAAACCACAGTATAAGTTGGACATATTATTTGACATAGAAAGCTAGATCTAAAATGAATACTGAAAAAAATACACAACCTAAAATAAAAATCATAAACGCTGGTCGTCTTGACCAGTTCAGAAACAATGTACTAAATAGCGTATTGTACATCTGACGTATTTTAACGATCCCAATGAAATGTATGATTCATTGTCGACTTTGACCAGGTCTGAATGTAATAAAGTATTTAGATCAAAAAATGTTAATGTTAAAAATGCCTTATCATTTAGCGATTGGACGACGGTGGGCATTCACACTAGCAGTAGTAGATTATATGAACTTCACCAGGAAATATTGTATAATAATTCAGATATGTTTATAAATAATGTAAGAAATTATTCCAAAGTATTTAAGCATGTAAAATAAAAAGCATAAAATCAATATTTCTCTGTAATAAAATGAAAAAAGTACATATATGATTAAAACTACTTGGTGTAAAATCAATAGAGAAACTAGAAAACACACAATGCGCCATTCAGAATTTCGAATAAAAGTAAACTTTCGGATAAAATTTTAAACAAAAGTACAAAAATAGCTTTTGCTTTTGAATAATTCTTTACGAATATTCCCGTTATAAATATCCCAACTTTTAAAGTCATCGCCCACTCTCGCTGGATCTCTATTGAAGCGTAACGTCGAAGTTTATGGCGTCTTATTTAAATTTACGCATGTCAATTATAATGATATTCTTAAAGCCTTCATAGCTATAAAAATGAAAACGACTGTTGATCTCGATGGCCTCTCTCTAAAAGTAATTAATTCGATAATAGACTGCATCGCTCCTTGTTTGTTATTCATTTTTAGTGTTGGTGTTGATGATGGTGCGTTTCTAGATCTAATGAAGCGAAGTCAAATAATTCCGATATTTAAATCCGGTAGCATATCCAAACCTTCGAACTTTAGACCGATATCAATACTATCGAAACTCGTAAAATTTTTGAAAAATTGAGCGTTTACCAAATATCAAATAATTTTATAACAATGATTTGAGGAGCGTTAAAACACTTTGGACTTACAAAGGGTCATGCAACAATCGAAGCCGGTTTTGAGCTCATTCGGCAGAGTTAGTCGGGTAATAACCTAGGAAATATATATACTTTTAATTTTGATTTTGATTTCCCTTTATATATCCTGGGGTGGGGAATCCCCTTATAACCTATTAAGGTGAGGTTATTCAGGAGATCATACATACGCTTTGAAGCGTCGGTAACGCATTGACTAGGGGGCGTTGCCTTCGAATCGGAAGGCACTGGGTTCGATTCTGACCATGGGCGAATCGTCTAATGAATTTTCCACTTAAGTCAATTTAAACCACTCCCTCCGAGCATTTTAAGCCGTCGGTCGCGGACGTTATCACCTCATTGGTAACGGCGGCCGTTAACAGCCCTTCCCCGGCTCCCACTCGTGCTAGACCAGGGTGTGGAGGCTTTGGAGGTTTATCGATCTGAAATAAAAAAAAGATTGTGGAAGGGAGTATACCCCAGCAGTGGGACAATTGAAACCTTATTTATCAAAGGTCACATAAATTTATATTTGTGTTCGAAATCTTTCGTTATAGATTTTTTATTACGGAAGAATCAACAATTTAAGAAACTCCATAAGAAAGTGGAGGAACGGTAGTTATCCTTTTCTCTTAGACTATACTTGTCCAACACAATAAAAAAAAATAGGACTGCCTCCTTGTTTATACCTAATTTTGTCATTAAAAACCTTAGACTTTTCTCAAAACCGAACCACGTGTAAAAAGACTAACTTAAATAATGGTCTATGATAGTTTTCGTGAAATTTTATTAAGTGATCTCGTGAATTTATTGATTGGATGACCATAGCTGACTATAAATGAGGAACACTTTTTTGGAACAAAAAGTAGTCCTTCATAATCCAATAAAGATGGCGCAAGTAATCCGAAAAATTGATTTGTCAAACCAGTGAGCATCTTTGGTTTTATTTTCCGCTTAAGACCGGAAAAATATTTTTTGTTATCATTAATGTTATGAACGTAAGAATTAGTATAAGTTTATATATAACACCGCGAAAGAACATTACTTCATTTTATGAAAGCTATCTATTTTATCAGATGGTCATTCTAATAAAATATAGCCTACTAAGGCCTCTGCGGGAGATATAATACCATTTAATAGTAACAAATAATTGATTCTGTTTATTTATTTATTTTTAGAAGTAAAATATGCTATTTGCAGTCTCAAATTATTACCATTATACATACTTTTGATTTATATACAACTCCATAATTACAAGTTCGGTAAATCCATTTACAAACACATTAAGCGTAAATTATCAAAACGTGAAGTTTGCTGCACGCTAAATACACCAAGTCATGAAATTGAATAGGTGTTAACAAATTAATATGAGCACTGAATCAGATAAATATTTAAACATTTTGGAATTAACTCGAAAAAAGCAACGATCGCTTATGACGAAGAAAGCGTTCTGAAATTCATTTAGAAAATGACTAGCCTAAATTTCGCATTATCCTAGCAATGTCTGATGGATATTTCAGCCGAATAAATATACTAGAAAACAAAAATAAATAAAGATATAGCGTCGGATTGAACAACGTTCAAAGCCTCTCTTATTCATCGGTTCTTTTTTTGCCGCAACTCTTACAAATGAAAATCCGTAAGCCGTGAGTTCTATTCACCGTCGTGTACAACGTCGCGAGTGTATGGCCGACTCACAACTTCAAAGACGTTCGCCGAGCGTTGGAAGGGGAACGGTTACGTTTGATATTTTTTCAAGAATATCTATTGCGAAAACGGTTCGTTTGTAGACTTTAAGAAAAAAATCTAAAAAACCATCCTTGAGTTTGTAAGCCATCAGTATAACGTGTTGTGATACACATTGATGTCTCTTGAGTTATGAGTTGAGCTCCTTGACTTTTAAATATTGTAATGACTTGTATTGACTGAGTTGGGTGAAGGTGGCATGTGAGGTAATCCGGTTTCCGTGCCCAGTCCCGCGAACGTTACTTCCATTTGAGTTTAGTGCATCAATTTGAATTTCATAATAGGAGAAGGATAGTCAGGGGGGCGAAAATCGGTGGCAATAATGTTGTTCAGGGTTCCTGTCCACGTGCACAGTCGTCGATAGTAATAAAAACCTTAATGTGAAGTATTAATGTGTAGTATCGAGTATATATAAAATTCATTAACAGATAATTTGAAGAATTGATCAAATAAATACAGCTTTCCTGGTGTTGATTTTGATTCACGATCCTGGGTACATCTGTACTACAATATTGTCTGTGAGATTTTGAGCTCTTCGATTTCAAAAATTTGAAATACGATTGACCCCGTAGGCCATCCCTGAAAGTTCTTACTACTTTCGAACTCAAAGTGTTCAAAAATAAAATAGCAGTAAATTATTGAGATCATCACGCTCATAAGATCAATTTTAATAATTTTTCAAGCTCTTCGAGCTCAACAATATAGAGTACTAATACATTCTCAGCTCTTCCAGTTTAAAAACCTACACATATTAAAAAACAGCTTTTTTTCATTTAATCTATAGTATCTTTCGTAAGCGTTATTCGATTTTGATCTTCTTCACAACATTATACGCAATTTTTTCTATGCAACATAAAAAGATAACAGAGTACCAAACATCAGTCCATCAACAATCTCACGTGTTATTTTGAAAAAACTTTTTTTCGGATTTCTCTTTAACGATATTTCTCGCACGGACCAACCCATATTGATATAGTTTGATACGAGCGACGTTCTAGTTTTAGCATAATAGCTAGTTAGATTTTGAATTTTATGCTTAGAATAGTTTGAATATTATATAAAAAAAACACTTTTGAATATTTTTTAATACACGAACACAGACATATAGAAATCACTCAGAATATGGTCAAAATGAATTTCTATGACTCTAAAGCGTCATGAAGAAAATTCTATTTTTAAAATTCGGACTGAAAACACTATTTTCTCGAATTATGAAATTTTTTCAACTTTCATTACGGGAATTAAAAAAATGGTATTTTATTAATATTTCAACTACGATATCTTTCGAACAAGTTATTACATATTAATTTTTTTACGCCATCCGGCGTAGTTTTTAAGCAGATGAAAATGACCAAGTACCGAACATCAATCCATCAAGAACTTTACATGTTATTTTGAAAAATAAATTATTATTTTGAATTTTCTGTTAAAAATATCTCTCAAGCCAACCAACCGATTTTGATGAAGTTTTCGACTCGTTATACAACTGATCCAGTCTTTAAAAAAGTTCCATTTTTGCACTTCTGATATAAGGGAAATAATATCGAGTGATACTGTGGCGATCTTACATTTATTGCAGGGAAGACAATTATAAACTATGCTTTTATATGGACAACCCAAAGAACAAGTAGTAAAACATTTTGGAGACGCATGAAACTTTTTATTGGATATCGTTCAGTAGAAAACTTCAGGTAACTTTAAGCTCGATAAATAGATAGAAGAGACTGGTGGGTAGTACGAGGAAAAAATACAGGACTGATGACCCTATATCCGTTCTAATTGCTTAGGTCAATTATGACAGAGGTCTATGTTTAAGGAGCGTCCGACTGGGGTTACATCGCGGGTGCCAGAAAAGACTAAGCTGCGGTAGTCATAAATAGAATGATGATTTAAATCTAAAGAAAAATGATGTTGAGGTTTTAACCGCTGAAATGCTGCGCAAATATATCAATCTAAAGGAAGATATTCTAAATAAATACCAAATTTATTGCGATAGAGCCATTCTATGGTCAACTTGGGTACAGCAACAAAATAGGCCGGCAGAAGAACACACTCTTACAAAATGCAAACGTGAAGTAACTGGTTTCGCTGTTACATTTCCTCCAATGAGTGAGAGTTCCGGTAGCCCACTCTCTTCTTTATTATCCAACCCCCTCATCCACCCCGCCTTGCTTTCCCCTCCATAAGCCCACTACCAGTTCCATCAGACATCGTATTCGTACACAAGAGACTAACTCCTTTGGGTTGCGAGTATCCATGAATGGCGATGACTACCTGCTTTCTGGCGGCTCACATGCTCGCTTGTCCTTCGCTCTGCTATAAATAAAGACAAGATTACGATAGGAACTAAATATAGCATAATGGAATAATGGAAAAATTAAATATTTTACAGAAAATGATGACTATTTCTTTAATAAACATTTATTTTCATTCAATACAAATATTCAATATTAAGTTCAAGTTGTCACAACTTCATTCATTTCGTCTGTGGCTTTAGTAATAGTTATATTTCATGTTTCCTCTGACGGTATTACTGTGACAATTGCTTGTCACAGTAATAATTAATAACTGATTATTAATAATCGACTATTCATATTAATTAAAATGTAGTGATGTGTACGGTGTGGCGACGGGTCGCCATGCTATCCTATAGATATATAGAGTCCATAGGTTACTACCATCGTACACACTACTGTGTGTACGATGTGGCAAGCGACTGTGCGACTCCCTTCTCACTTGGTTCGATGGTGCTGTTTACTACGGTATACATTTTGACTATATATATATAGTCAAATACAAAGTATTGTTGGCCGTGGTGACGGAAAACGTCGCCACGGCCAACAATCCGGTGTACCCTGCGCCTATAGATGTCTCACATCACAAAAGGCAAAGTATTTACAGGAATAATTACGGTAATATGTAATAACGAAACATACGAAGAAAAATACCGTTATAATAACATATGTACATAAGAAAATACTTTAATCTAATATACGTGGTCTCGCGAAACAAGTTTCGGAATGTACTCATGCAAAAAGCCACAAAACTCTGCTTCTCTTGTGCCACAGGGACGATAATGAAAAAAAAAATTCTATCCGCCACGAGGAAAATAAAACAAAAGTGAATGCTGTGCGTTGGCGCAGTCTCATCTTACGCCGGATGTTGTTTTAAATAAACATGAACCGACGCGCGCCGCCCGCCCCCGCGGCCGGGGCGTGAATATGTAAATGTGCTCGCATTGATGCGATACGTTTGAGCTTTAAGGACCGCGCGGGGCGAGGGCGCGGGTCCAAGGGCCCGTTTGCCTGTTCGCGGCCTAAATACCTTTGCTGCGTCGAAGAAAGGACCGAGGGCGATGCATATTCGGAAGATCTGTATGGTAAAAAAGGAATTGTTTTATTCTGAACAACAAGTACACCTTAACGCATTCATCAACTATTATTACAAGTAAGTTTTTTTTTGTTATAATTAGACGAGATGGAAACGTATTAATGGATTTTTGTAATCATAATCAGATCATTTTATGGACTTATCATTTAGTGAATAATATATGAATTTATAGATATTATATTTATAAATGTATCTATATTAATATGTTCGATAGACTCTTATAAAATACAATATGTTAATGGTCAGTCAATAAACATACGTACAAAACTTATTTATCTATTACATTATTATTACATTATATTTATTATTATGATTCAATCAAAGATATTAAAAAAAAATGAAATATGAATAATGATTTAAGATGTAAACAGAATGACAATCTTGTGTTGGTATGTATGAAGCCTAATTACTTTGTACTAAGTTGTAGTCCAACTGTTCTCGTGAAGCATAGAAAATATAACGGAGACAACTAAAGTATTAAGTACAATTACGTAATTACGTACATAATAACTGAGCAGAATTATTGAATTTTATATGGCTTTACAAAATTTATATAAATAAGAGTAATAAATAAGAAATGAATTTGAAAGAAAGTAATTTTATGAACATTTTACGTAATTATATGAAGCAGGACCATAAAATTTAAACCTATTATAATGTAACAAAAACAAATTAATTCCTGATAACTATTTCTGAAATCCTTTCAATCCCCTTAAGATAATGATGTATCAAACAGCTGCCAGAGAGGATATTAAAATATTCACTTAGTCTCTAATATGTAACTTATAGAAAGACCATTGAAAATGATTTTTAAATGTGGGATTTAATTTAAGTACAAGAGGCGTTAAACAAGTTTCCGGTATACACTTGAAAACGAAGAAATACAGTTGCAGTTCTATTTATTTTTTAACATAGTCCATAGTCTTATCTCCATGAATTTGTTAGATCTGACAATGTATTTTTTTAAACCAATACAAAGCAGATTTCGTTTTGTTTATCGAACAAACATTACGTACGTCTTAGAACAAAACAAAGGACACGGCTGCCTTCAGTGTTTCATCGCCTATATATCAATTCTCCCGTAGATCTTTCTTAGGTACAAAATAAAAGACAAATAGCCTTTGAATAGTGCGGACTGGACGTCGGATGGTCCATGATTTCGATCTAAGAGTCGTATGTGACAGTCATTGCGATCTGAGCGGTGTGAACTGAAGAAGCAAACACTTAGCCGACTGTCATCCTTTTTCTTAAATCCTGCTCTTAATTGCCGAAGAATATTGGCATGGTGAAGCTCATGGTTGTCAATATCACGAAAGCTCACCAGATGAGCTCGGCATATAAAGGTGAATTATTTGGAATGAGCTGCTACTTTAATACGCCACTGCCTCGACTCTCCTCGAGGTCATAAAGATGAAACCAGATTCCGTTTTCAGTAAAATTCTAATGTTGGTCCATGGTTTTTTCCCACAGAGGTCCAAAAAGTAGCAACAGCATTTCACGCGTGCTTGCTTCTGCTGCGGCGTCAGCATTCGCGGCACCCACCTCACGCTCGCTTTTGAGATATGTAGCTGGCCATGAATGAACTTTCTGTTTATTGAACAGACAGAAAGAAAAACTCTCTCAGCTATCGATTTGACCTTCGTTCGACCGTCTGTCTAACCATATAACTTTTTTCTTATTTTCCTACCATTTGTGTGGCTGACCCTAGGGTTGTTTTTGATGCTCCGCGTCTCATGTTTATATTCAGATGATCACTTTTTAATGGTAAATAAGAACCAGATTTCACATAAACGCATCCATTTCCACTTTTATGCATTTTTGAGTTTTATGTTGTCTGGTTAATAACTTAACAATAGAGCGGTGCCTCAATTTCATTAATCATAAAATTGCTCATACTAGTAGCATTCATGTTTAATAATCGGAGAAAAATAAATTATTCATTTCATTTTGGTTTTTTATTGGCGATAAGTATATAAATATACATTATTTTCTATATGTGTATATGGCCAGCATTTAAAAAAAATATTTAAAGAAATCGGGACATGTCTATATAGAGCATTTATTGAACATTTCTCGTAGTTGCTCTAAGTGCATTACCTAAAAATATTAAAGAAACCCTTTATATCTAAGTTTTTAATAAAAATGAATAAGGATATAAACCGATGGGTTCCTTAATTTCATTTCCTGTCCGAACATTAACAGCCGATTTGTAAAATAATACTAAATCCTTCTTTTATAAACGTGTATTTTTACAATCTAATAAGAATTGTGATAAAATGATAAACGATTTTTGATTAGTTAACCGGATTTATAGTCAGAAACGTGATGAGTTCATCATGGTAGCTCGCTCCGTGACCGACCCGTTTCACCACTCAGGCAAGAGTGGCGTTAGGGCGAAACATCCTAAATACTTACCCCTCCCACTCAGTTGACCACAAGTGACAGTAGAGCTGTTATTGAAGTGTTACCTTCAGAAACTAATATAATTGAACTTGTAACACATAAAATGGAAAGATAAATACAATAAAATAGAAAAGAATGTATTTTTAATATTAATTTTTTCCTAACAATGAGTGTTTAGGCAAATTAGTTGTTTTTGCTGGTGTTGCAGATAAAAAACTGTCTTACGCTCAAATGTCGCGTACCACAGTCGACGTCATTCAATCGGTTCGGAAAAGCCTTCAAATCTATCATTACAAATGAAATTAGTGTATTTGTTTTTGTTACAGAGAGAAGACAATATTTGATTGGTGGATGAAAAGATTGACGGATGTCATTGAGGCAAGAGAGATATGCAAAGATCCGTATCATGTGGAAATCTATAGTCTCTGCCTACCCTTCTGAGAAATAGGCGTGAGGGTATATTATTATTATTATTATAAAAGATAATAATAACACGTCAGCAACTCCCCTCTCTGTGACAAATAGCAGTGATCACTCATTGTAGAGTGGTGCACATATGCCCGTTTGCCCACTCGTCTATAGTAATAGAGACGACTATTAATTCTTGTCGCATTCCGTTAAATAAATTTTGTACAAAAATGACCATTACTTATTTTGTACCCATTATCCATGAGCACTGGCTATAAACTAGCGGGGGACAAATAAATATCGGTTGACCGACTATTCGCTTGCGTTTCACTCATTTCTGAAGTGATGTTTTTACGCACATTTGATGTTCCAGGGACGCATTGACTCGTCAGCAAGGCGACCTCTCAGCACGCGTGTGTCAAACCAGTTCATACCGAGTATCACATACAACTCAGTCGCATATGTTTCTTTCGATCTTATTTTTTAAAAGTGTACCGTAAGAGCAGACGAGAGAAAACATTGTTGGCCAAGCGGATGGAAAAATGCCAACTCATTTAATCGCTCCGTCAAACAGATCACGTCTGACTACTTTCTTTGTATCTTCTGGTAGTCAGTACTCACACTTTTCTGTCGATTTCGAAAGATGCCGCTAAAGCGACGACGTGGATGTTTACGTGTGTGCTTACGTGTTTTTGTCGACAGAAGAAAACATACTACAGACAATTACATGTCTATATTGTATATAAAAAAAAATACAGCGATTAGGTCGCTCAAGCGATAATCGCTCGTGTACAGCCGGCCTTAGAAAAATGTTTATCTACATTTTATTATTTTATGCTGACCTACACATTTTCCGCTTTTTACTGCAAGTGACATACTTACTGCAACTTACTGTCGTCAAAAACAAATTATCGAAACTGTCTATTATTTTATTTATATTAAATATCTACTACTCGTTTTTGAGGAGCTAAACAATATTGTATTGCTCTTTTTTGGCTGAAATGTCAGAGTAAGGTCATACTACTATGACCTTATTGACAAAACTGACACTTAGACATACTAATGCGTCCCACAATCTGCTGGTTTTTCTGATTTTAGTGTGCAATCAAAATCATCAGATTATTATTATATGAGTAAAACTTGAAACAAATAGAACAATAAAGATTAAGACTATCATATACACTACGCAAGACTTGGCGTTAACAAATTTTCGTACTAATATGCGAAGTTAATAAAGACTTTTAAAATAAAACTTGATCTATATTAGTTTATCTTCTTTATAATTTCGTTTTAATATCAATGTATGAGTCTCTGCTTACCCTTCTGGGAAATAGGCGTGAGTTTATATTATTATTACTATTATGAATGTATAGAACAAACAAAAAAAAGGATATAATCTCGGACCTATATCAAAATATGATTTAATTAAACAGCCAGCCGTGTAGCCGTCTGCACACGTCAGTCCTGCTGTCACTCCGTGTTGTGGCATGATAATATTCCTGGGAGATACATTATTTTTTTTCGTTGTGATATCATTAAGTTATTTGTATGTGCATATAAAAAAATATTAAGAACAGGCACATATTGGCCAAAGATCATAAAAACTAAGAAAACATGTATGTACTAAAATATTATAATGTATTATGAATTTAATGTATTTAAAGATTTTTCTTTCGAATTTCCCATATTCCAGTAAGTTTAAGAATAAGCTTCAATTTTATTTTATTTCTCATATATAACTATTTTGAGTATATTAATTCAAGGACGTAACATTATAGAAAATGCATATAATTAGTGATAAATTAGAACCAACTCCATCAAGCTTTTGCCATCCAGTTGGATGACATTTATTAATATGTCCAGTTGGAAATATTAATAAAGAGAATCTAAAAAAAAGCAAACTACATCCCAACGGCATTATTTCATAGAAGGTAGACTGGTGTAAGCTTTATAATGAAGTGACTAAATTTATAAACAAAAGTTATGAAAAAAAAATAGTAACAATAAAATCCAATTGCATAAGAGAATATATATTTTTAAAATTCTGAACAATAGGTATGGATGCTATAATTGGGTGCCGTATCATCCAGTTTATGATTAAAAAATCTTATGATAAACCTAATGTCACACAATATATATTAAAAGAAATATTTTATTGCAGCGATATTACACTCCTATCTACAATAATTCACTAAGGACATAACATTCAAATATGCGTTCACGACTGTATATAGAGGAACGTATGGCCCGTCGCAACGGCCACCACATTCTCAGAGATTTATTGCCGCTTTAGCTGTTCGCCTGGATGCATTCGAAAACTTAAATTTATGTATAGTCCAACGCGTATATTAAAAAGACAGTACACTTAACGGCACAGACGTTTTCACGGAACCGGCGTGAAGGTTAACCTTTTGTTGTTAGTTTACCTCTAGAAGACGGTATACTCAAAATCCAGGAACAGTTGACCTTTTTTAAGTGTCGTGAGCATCAACATCATACATCATGTTACATCGGGATAAAATATGTTACGGCTTTCTCTGCGTGCTTTTTTTGAGGCATGTTATAAATTAATACCGCCAAACCTGATAGTTCGTAAACTCATAAATTACTATACGATTGTCTATTGATTTATATGTAAAACCTAGTCTTCTTAATAAATGATATAAATTGATACGCTTATAGGGAAAGTCGGTATTGTTATTCAAATCTTATAAAATCGCATCTGGGGTAGGAATTTTTTTCTGCGAGTAAAGTTTATAGACTGGTCGGTGTACGACATCAAACTCGAAATTGTTTTAACGCGAAATTCTCTTACTTTTTTTTCCCTCATTTTTTTTTGGTTACGTTGACACAGACCTTATAAAGTTACTAATTAAACATTTGTGTACTTTTGTTATTTTAGAGGTTTTTATATTCTGATTAGAAACTTCAGCTTGAATAAAATGATTATGTACACTTTTAATAATAGTTTTACATATCTTACAATACCTGCTTCTTTTAGTATTGTGTTTTGAACTGTTTGGAATTGCAGTATTCTGAACATCCTCAACATTTTCTTCCCAGGGATGGAAAAAAACATTATTAGAATAATAAACAAAAACTAGGACATAATAGAAAATTGCTAATATTTTAAAATTGGTATTTAAAACAATTAAACACAAATTTTCACAACAATATTTTATTGTTAACTGACGAAAAAACAGATCAAAATATGAATACACATTTCAAAAGCGAATGTGTACTACCACAGAGACAATTTTTTCTTTATCGACTGCGAGCTTATGAATTCTCCAATCGTGCATAAAAGGGATAATCCGCCAATGGGCGACCTTGATTGCGCCGTACGCCATCACACGCCACTAGTGGTGCACGCGCACTCACTCACACACACAAAGTTATCATTGTTTTTACAATCGTCGCGCTGTAAACTTATAGGTGTCTATATACGCTTTATCTTAATACAAGGAATGGACTATTTGAATAGATATGAGATGGTGGATGAGTTGAAAGTGAAGTAATGTAGACATGGTTTTATGTAATACGCGTCGCAAATACTTGAAAGGCATGACCGCAACAATGACTTTTTTTGCACTTTTGTGGCGACCAAGATCAGGGTATTTTAGAGTATTTTCATCATATTTGTGTAAATTAAGTACTTGTCAAATTTTATTTTTGTTTGTTTTGTCACCTTTTTATCACACTAATATAGGGATATTTTTTCTCTCGTAATATTTTTGCTATACGCCTCTTGGATATCATGGCGGAGCTACGGCAACGCCATCGGTCGGTTAACCGCGGCAACTCGAGGTCGTTTTTCTCATAGACGTGACCATATGATTCGCATAAACGTTACTGCACGTTTTGGATGTTTATTTATATTGTAACAGAAGAATCGATATTATGAGCCAAACTATTATTAAGTGTGGATTTCAGAATATCTATGCAGACTTTTTTCGCGGAAAATCTGTGTCGAAAGGTAAGTAATTACACGAAACATGAAATATTCTTTCAAATCGCTGTATATGTAATTTTTACCACGTATTCATTTCATTATAAGATAGATTATCGTATTACTTATAACTGGATGTTCAATTTATTAAAAATATAGGGCATAAACTTTTCCAAAGCCATCACGTTCAGGAGGTTGTCGAAATCCGTGATAGTGGAGGAGGATTCATCCATGGAAAAGTAACACCACAGACCAGAGTGAATAATCGACCGTACGACGTGAAAGTGGAGGTATGTATTAATTATAAAATGAATTCATAGTTGAGTAATAATCTAAACAAATATATTTTCAGCAACTTTTCAACCATCCATGCAATTTAGAAATGGAAAATGAAGATATATTTCTTTATCAAAGAAATATATACTGAAGGAATAAGTATTGTTCGGAAATGTGGAACCGATAATAATTTCATTTATTTACTTATTTATTATTTTATCGTTTTGCATCCACAATATATTATATATACTAAAACAATTAAATAAAAATAACTTGCACGTAAAACTCTAAAAATGCAAGATTTATAATTAATCACGATTAACATTCTGCATGTTGTTTTCGATTTTTGCGCTGGTTTTGGTGCGTGAATTACTTAAAAACATGGAATACGGTCAACAGAATAATGAATTTTGAATACTGCATATTTTGCTTAGCAATTGCTGTTTGTACATACACGTTAGTGTGAATTTTTTGTGCCTTTTCCCGCTCTTCCCGTTTTCTTTCCTATAGGAACTGAATGCTTTTCAGGTGAACCTAGATCGTACGGTACGAAGGACAGAATGCACTTGCAAGGCGGGTTTATCGGTTCGAGGTTGCAAACATGTAGCAGCGGTCTGCATTTTTATCAATAATGAATGTACGCAATCGAAAACCGATCAACCGCAATGTTGGAATCAGCCTCGAGAAAGTCAAGTGGAAAAATATAAAAAAGGTTGCACTATCGCTCAAATGTTCCCAGGTCAGGAACATCTGATTGATTGTAATGCAACGTATACATTCAACGACGTCCAAAATGTACCGTATTGCACAGAAGGTTCGTTGTTCGGCCAGTACATACAATCGGAGAAAGATATTGAACCGCTAAGAGAAATTGCAAGAGAAGAAGAGGAAAAAGGAAAGAAGAAGCGTATATAATTATGGACCAAATTTACCGCTTGCAAGAGTCAAGGCGAGATTACAGCTGCTATGAAGTTTTGTCAGTCGATGATTTAAAATGCGACTTCGAAAATACACGTGTCCTCTGAGCTGCAATCGAAATACGAAGAAAAGATTGTAGCAGACAGGAGTGAGTGTTTGAGCATCAGCGTACTTTCGGAAAGTCAATCCGATTGCTTCGAATGGTTTGAAGAAAGAGCAAAACGAGTTACATGCTCTAGCAAGGCTCATCGCATAAAAACAAGGCGAGACGCATTCGAATCTTTGGCATCACAATTTAAAAAGAATAAATTTGATGGCAAGATGACAGAGGCTATGAAGTATGGTCTTGAAACCGAGTCGAATGCAAGGAAGTCTTTCGAAGAACAATCTGGTCTGAAAGTAACTTCAGTTGGATTGATTATAAATATGACCCAACCGTTTATGGCCACGAGCCCCGACGGAATAATTTTAAGCGAATCATCTTTATTGGAAATAAAATGCCCTTTAGCTGTAAGAATCAGCAAATCGTGAACCGTGACGATAAAGTTTCGAATGTCCCGTATTTGAAAATAGACGAAAATAATGACATTTATTTGAAAAAGCGACAAATATTACACACAAATTCAGGTGTCAATGTACATACTCAACGTTAATAAGTGTCATTTCTTCGTTTACTCAAGTCGCGATAACGTAGAGCTCATAGTTGAAAGGGATGAACATTTTTGGAAGAGTTGATTCCCAAAATTGAATGGTTCTATTTTCAACATTATCTTCCATTACTATTCTAGGCATTGAATAGAACTACTTGTATCTGCTTCAGTATTTTTATTTATAAACATTTTTTACACGTACGGAGTCCTTCCTTCTTTACAGCCGCTCTCCTCAAAATTCCTGGAAATTTTAGTTTCTTAATTGGACGCTTCAGAATTTTTAATAAGTGGTGGCTTGCTATTGGCAATAACACAGCACATGTGCATAATTGCATCAATATGCGGTAAAAGTGTAATAGGAATGAATTTTAAAATATTGCAGAGTTTTATCCGTTGAATAGCACGTTCGACATGTATTCGGACTGAAGCGATTTTATACGTTTCATCTATTTCGGAGTTTGTAAATTGTGGGTCGAACGCGAACGGAGGTATCACCAAGAGGGCATTGCGTTTGAGCAGTTCCGATTTTATCTGAGGGAAACCTTTGTCAGCTAAAACCGTATCCCCTGGTTCTATGCACGATAAAAGTCCACAGTCATTCGTTATGAAACTATCTGTAGCTCTTCCGCCATACCCTTTTGATAGTTTACAAACGAAACCATCGGGCGTAATAACGATCAAATATTTGACTGTAAACCGTGACTTGTAGTTGAGTACATGAGAACGCGTTGTTCTACAGTAGGGGTTTCAGTAAATATTTCCGTGCAATCGATTATGCATCTGCAATTCGGATATTTTTAAAACCGACGGGTAAATTTCTTTAATACTTTCCCTTGATGGCCAAAAATCCAAGTTTTGTCTTTTCAGTCAACGTTGTCAAGATTTCGAAGAAGATTTGAGAAGCAGTTGATTCGTGTATCTTGAAAAGCAAGCTAGACCAGAGAAAGAAATACCCAATTTCATTTTCATCAAAAAGTAATAATCTATTTTGTTTATTTAATACGCGGTAGTAAGCTGGTTGACCATCTGTTTTGACGCTAATCAAATTGAGCAATGCATTGAAAAAAATTAGTGAAACCCCGCCTAACTGCAACATAGTTTTGTTTGATCCAATATCAGAGAATCCTGAGAAACCGTAATGGAAAATATCGTCAGGACCACATGACTTGTTGGCAACGGTTTTCAGCTCCTTAACTATGATTCGCTCGTTTTTATTTGGCTTCCCAATGTAAATATTTGTCTGCGTGGAAGCTTCATTTTTTTCGTTGTTCCAACTCCAGAAAGTATTCCCTTCTGCACTCTCTCCTCCGTTGTCACACGCATCAGTTTGACAACCAATGCTCGTCTTGCCAGCTTCCTTCGGAGTTTCATTTAATCCTGTAATTAGACGAAATCATTGAATATCCATTTAAAATAACGCAGTATAAAACAATTGTACATTTCCGAAACTTGAAAGGCGCCTAACATTTACAGTTACTTCAAAAATATTTTTTTCAATTTTCGATCTTACCCATTTCAATGTCACTCACGATATTTTCATTGTCTTGCGGTTTTGAAGCTGTGGAGGTGCTCATTTTTTCTTTCCTTTTCAGAAGCCGCTCGTGTCTAGCTAAGGCCAGTTGTGTTTCCGCTTTTTTTTTATACGCGGAGGGGAAAATTGTCGGCACATACGCGGGGCTGTTTTCGACGTTGGACTGCTTGCCTCCAACAAAATGAGCACTGCAGATTCGAGTGTTCTTATTCGGTTGCCACGTCTTGTTATCGAATGTACTAAAATAAATATAACATACAACAGGCGAACAGAAAATTTGAGTTTGCATTTTTCGATACGTTCCTAGTATCAAATCGTCATAATTATATTTACTCACATTCTTCTGACAGCTTTTATCCACTTATTTCTTTTTCAACTTCCCAACTTCGTTTCGGAAACGAATAAAAGTTAATTCACGATTCCGAGATTGGGAATTTTGCACCCCACAACACAACAGTACCTCGTACCACCCATTTTTTCTTTTTGAGAGCACTTTTCACGCATTCAACGTTTCCAATAACGTAAACCGTACAGCTGATCGCACGCGAAACGCCCACGAGTTGCCTAAGTCTGCCACAACGCCGCGCCACTAGCGTTATCCAAGAGGCCCATTAAGGGACCTAAAACTGGAGCTTGGAGGTTTTACGCTTCGAAGACTGTCGACAACCCTTATCATCAATTTGTTTACAAGATTCGGGGTTTTGATAGACGTATTATATATATATATATATGTATATATATATATATACACATATAGAAATACACGTGTAGATACAAGTGTATAATAGATATCGAGACTTTGCAGACTCGTAGGTACTCGAATAAAATAAAATCTTCTATATAATAATAATATATATATTATTATATAGAAGATTTTATTATTATAAGAAGGTTTTATTTTATTTGAGTACCTATAAATCTATAAAGCCTCGAATTCGCAGAAACCCCAAACGCGTAAGTATAAAAAATTCACGTCTTTCGCCACATAATACTCTTGTAGCGGTTATAAAAGATAATGAATATAAATCGTGCACAATAAAATACTCCGCCCACGGATACCTCGGCGCGTTGCGCTCGAGACGAGAATGGCTTTAATGAAATACGAATTTATTACAACAACCGCACGACATTTTTGTGCGCATGTAATTTGTAATATACATACTTCAAAATTATTTCGTGTTTAGTCAACTCGTAACATTTTGAGAAACAGCACGTTACGGGACGTCTCATTTTTGTGAAAAATTAAATTACGTCACGTAAACAGAACTCCGTTGTGTATAAAAACTGTGTATTACAAAAAAATTAAAGATAACGTATTTACTACTTTGTTTACGACTAAGGACTTTCTAAAGAACCATCACTCACGGGTATACGTGAATAACATAATGGGGCTTAGTTCTTTTTTAAGCTGTCAGTGTATCAACATGTGAAGTACGATCAGTGAGAAGTGTTCCAGTGGTTCCGTAATGCGTTTTTATATCATAATGTGAATGATTGTACATCTTTTGTTTTAGTGTTTATTTTTTTATCTAAATCCTCGAACCACGATTGTGAAAAAATTTAACAATATCTTTCTTATACCATGTCTGCTCCGTTACCTTTCTTGCGGATCAGGATTATTTTTATGTAAACATTTATAAATTTATAAACAAAGAAAGGGCAAAAGAAACTGAAGGCAAGCAATATAACATTGAGCTGAAAGTGGGATAATTTGGAATCAGAGAGGGCAACGGCTGGCTGATTTCTTGGAGAAGGAAAAACTGTTCATGATGAACTTCTTCTTTAAGAAGTTGTCTCACATGAGATGAACTCTTGTCAACTTCGATGGTTTATTGGCTGATTTGGGTATGGAACTATGACTCTTAAACAAGTCAACCAATTTTAATACATTTAGCAACGATCAGCGTTGTTTTTTAAGGAAAATAACTGGATATATTTTGGAATTTATCGATAAAACAGTCTACAAAATATTGTAAAAAATACTTTTTACAAAACTATTCTCCAACGACATCTCTTGAAAAAATTAAACAATTATTATGCAGTTGGTGGCAGTCGATGCCACTACTTGGGGAAAAGAACTGATTAGATTTTGTTATCGGTCGGTAGAAAAGTGTAAAAGTTATTTAAAAAAATAAATTCTGAAAACTTTATTTTTGAGATTTCTCTTCCAAATCTACCTTGCGGAACTAGTTCGATGTATTAGGAAGTTTTACATTATTTTGTAATAATACCATTTACAATAATATTTTTTTTAAAGTATGTAAGATATGCGAGCTAGCTGTTGTTCACTTGCCCACGGTTCCACCCGCACACACTACCTAATAGTTTAGTGTTTATTCCGATTACAGCATAGGTGTGGATGTCTGTTTAGTTTTCATAAATGCTAATATTTTCAAAGATGTTTTCTTACAAGAACTGTTAGTATTTGATCGTCTTCAGGATACAAAATTTCTTCCTGGCTTTCGTTAAAATTGAGTAAGTGGTTTAGCAATAAAATATAAACATAACACTCCTCACCGCTTTAAATATTTGCCTGTGAGTCCGTTCGCTTGGAGAAAATCATTCTCTTCTAGTTCCTATGTTTTAAGACGTAGTAAATTCTATTTTAGATTAAAGTCTGGGTTGACAAGTAATAAATAATAATACTCATTGATTTCGGTAAAGTTGTTTTGAATTTGTGGTGTTCATATAGATAAACAAACAAAATATACGATAGTGCCAATAATTTAAGTAATATAAGAAAGACACAAATCAGCATAAACATTGATATAGAAATATTGACCTTTTAGAACATCCAACATCAATCATGAGATTTTATTACATGATATACTAAATTTATTTTGTTCAAATGAAATGTATTGTTAATTTACAAATGCAACACAAAGAAGAAGTCATTTCGTTTTGCATGTAGTTCGTACATAATTCGACACCAAAATTAACAATTTTCCTGAGGAAAAATCGAACGAGCGAAACGCTGCGGCGGCATTATTTTGACTGACTATTGCATTTTCGCTTTTGTATACGTGATACTTAAGTTCAGATTCCATCCTATAGGCCTGGACCGGTCGCTGTGCCGTCTCCATGACCACGACCATGACTGTACGTCTATGTCAGCTCGAGCATTGAACCGTATAAAAGGTGCGAGGCGGAAAACTCTTTAACGCAGCCATGGAAGACTTTAAGATTTTGAATTAAAAAAATACGTTATAAACATCAAAGGTTAACACGTCACATCTGCTTTCAAGACAAGTGGAAAGCAGAAATGACAATTGAGAACGTTCGACCCAACGAGACGTTCGTTTTCGTTACAGCCGTTTTAAGCAAATGTTTGTGCAGCGGTAAAGACGACAATCGGACAATAACAAATTGTACGCAGCGCCTACTTACGTTACGCATATCCAAAAACGGCAAGAATACGAGCACAAAACAATGATAACGACGAAGCGGCGAAAATAGACAAAAAAGGAAATATATCTTCAAGGAACGGTCGCGGCCATTAGTATTTTACACGCCGTCACCTAAAGACAAAAAAAAAATAATGGATAAATACTCGTATTTGTCATCCGGCGTAGTGCGCGTTTGTACAAAATATCACGCGATATACAAAGAATTACAGCCGTTAAACAATTCCGGGGTCGCGGCAGCGTCTTTGCAAGCGGAACTAATGTAAATAACGACATCGTTGTAACGGGAAACGGCCCCGCTACGAATGTAAAATACGTTACAAGGTATTACAAGGGTGTGACAGATTAATATTTATTTCACTTTAGACACTGTTGCATGTTACGTTTCGCGTTTAGCGGGAAGTGACGTCACACTATCAACTAACAACTTAACGCTGGTCAATACTGACGAATGTCAGCTCGTTTGGACTGAAGTCGAATCGACGTGAATGCTTCGTCAATATTGAAAGGCGTATTGGTGGGTACATCAATTTTATTGTCCCGGAAACTACTATGGAAGAGGGTATGGATGACGTTTAGTGACGATGGGATATTAGCAGATCTAGTTTTCATTTTTACTCTGTAATAAGACGGGAGAAATAAAACTTAAAATTCTTATTATAATAAACTGCATCAAAGTGACGTAAGTAACTTACGTGAGTTTAGTGTTTTGAATTTCTACTCATCTCCATTTTAAATATTTTGATGAAGGATACCGACACTAAACTCTGTTTGAATGGCTATTGAATATGAAATTAATTATGTGTGAGCAAAAAAAATATTTGTCAAACAATCAAAATAAAAAGTAGTAAAATTTTTTACCACCTTTTCATCAAATTAAAATTACTATAAACATAGTGAAACAATCAAACCTCCTATATTCGGCAGCTGTTAACATTGAAGTGCAAAATTAAATCAAGATGATCAACATTAACGGGTTACTAAACTATAGTTTAATTCTGTGCAAGGCAGTAAAAAGTCGTCGCTGGCGTCCGTACATCGTTACTGATAAAATACACCGTTGCTCGCAATTTTTCGGCAACTGCTCAATCGAGTTGTTATCTCATGTGATTCTACTTAAGTTAAATAAAGTTGGTAAAACTGTTCCGCTTCCACTAGGCTCACTAATCCATTCGACGACGATTTCGATTTTAAAGTACTCAGTTATCACAACATAGACAATTGCTGTCGTTTTCATGCTATACATTTTAAATCCATTTCAAACTCTACTTCGACCTTCGATTATGGTGCTAAGTATAATGTATCTCAACTAGGAAGAGACTTTGAGTTTATCGAAACCGTGTTAAGGTTTTCTATAAATATTCCCACTATGTTAAGCTTAATACAGAAAGAAAGTATAAATTCGATGCACTCACAGAGAAATATGAAACAGGAAGATATCATATAACAGAAACTTTCGTCCATATCATCGTCATCTATAAAGAATAAAAACCCTTATCATCCAGTTGTCCGTTAGAGGACACGTGGAGGGTATGAAGTTGAAATTAAGATCAAAAATTATGTCTACGGTCCCTTGAAGCTGTAAAAAAATCAAGTTTCTAAGTCAACGCAATAGAAAAATTCGCCTAAATAACGGTCATTTAAGCCTTATATTTTGAAATTGGCAAGTAAATCAAAGCCTATAGGGTACTACTTCTTATATTTCATAATTGTTTTTATATATTTTTCTATGTCTTCAAACACATACGTAACCCCATCTGATCCCAAACTAAACATCGAGCCTTGCACTATGAGTACCAGAATGTTGATAATATATATATTCTTGTAAATATATACGTATAATACATAAAAACACCCAGATTCAGAAAACATTGTTTTCAATCAAATAAATAAATGTTTGTTGGTTACGGAAATCGAACACACGTCCCCAGCGCAGCGAGTAGGGTCACCACCAACAGCGCATGCCTGACAGTCATTGATTTAGAATTATGAAATTTGCTAGGAAGAAAAGTTTTACAGTAATAATAAAGTAAAAAATCTGAAAATCGATAATTTGCAGTTACAGAAAAATATCTTTGTTTTATGATTACATACTTATAGTTGCAATTGGAGTGCGAACCATAGTGTAAACCGAGAACGTTTTTTAACTTGGGGGTTTTGAAATTTTGAGATTTTTGAAAATTCAGATTTTTTAATGTTTTAGGAATTTTTGAATAATTTCTTAAAAAGTGTTCCGTAATTCCTGACACTAATATCTCGACAGTACCTGTACCGAAAAAAAAAAAACAAAAAAATTAAAGAGGCTCTATTTTGATCGATGTAATACGTATACGTATAATTAAGTTTTTCCAGAACCTTCAGGGTGCGAGTTCTACTCACACTTGTCAGGTTTTTACGATAAAATATTCACAGAAAATGTGAGCGGTAATTAGATCTGAGGGAATAAAAAGTGCTTACGTATGAAAAATACGATGCGAAATTTAATTCCTCTTTATTTTATTCAACATTATTATTCGTGAAGAATTAAATGAGATAGCAAATTTCATTTCAGTTAGAACACCTGAAAATATATCTGTCGAATTCAGATTATTTTCTTTTCTTGTCTATGATAATACAGATATTGCGAAGTTTTCACTGTATATACATTAAATACTCTACGGTCACAAAAATATCAATTTGACATCTAATACTGGATATAAATTATATGTAGACATTAAAAAGCGAATGCTTTTTTCTATGTTATATATATGTTAAAAAATAAATATTAGTATTCATTTTTTTAATATCGCCATACTTGGTTTTATTATGTCGCTGTCAATGTCTACTGTCACGGTATAGAACAAGTGCCGTGTGCAACGTATTAAAACCAATTTTTGTTTGATAATTAATTGTGGAAAATAAGTCTTAAAAGCAGGAATAAACTTTAAATGTAGTTTCTTTATTTAATGGTCAGTAATGTTATCGATAATACATCTACCGTAGGTTAATATTAATGTGTTAAAATATTAAAATAAAGCTTTATTTACAGAGCAACGCTTACAGAGCAAAGTTATTCTCCTGTTTCAAATTCTATGGAAGGAAGTAATTCATTATATATACATAACAACATTTATGGTATTTATCATTCCCCTACTGCGGCAGACGCTCCTACAATATTTCAACTTTAGATCGAGGACTTGGCTCGTAAGCCTGTATGCTGTGGTTAAGTGTAAATACGAGATATATATTGTACTTTAAAACTATTAAACGGTTAACTGTACATCGACTGAAATGTCGCCATCTGTCATACCTGTGTCTTACGAAGGCGCATGGCGCTGCAGTCGTGAAAGACGTATGGAGAATTTTGTTGAACAATTAATTTTACCATAATTCTCATACGCGCGGCACCACAATGTGCACGCATGAAAGTTTCAAGTGACTGTCTTTTGTCCTACGAGACAGACAGACGGACGGACACCGAGCAATCCAAGACAGGATACCGTTTTATTATAACCTTTTAATAGCCGATAGCTAACGAATATTTCATAAGATATCAGGAAGTGTCGTATGCTGTAAAATTATGTTTTCAGAGTTTTAGATGTTTATATACGCATCTCT
Source organism: Eumeta japonica (assembly GCA_005406025.1). Taxonomy (NCBI): domain Eukaryota; kingdom Metazoa; phylum Arthropoda; class Insecta; order Lepidoptera; family Psychidae; genus Eumeta; species Eumeta japonica. The sequence goes on from BGZK01000698.1 coordinate 269,330, forward strand.
TTTCACGTTCCATTAAGATGAATGGTTTAAATTGTTTAATTTAAGACATAACCAACGACGACTGCCCCCGGACGCATCCGTGCGACTGCACTCGATCCGCCGGCGGAGCCTTCGAGTGCACACGGGACTCATTAATACTGCACCGCAGACGTTTGAATTTCGGCAGCAACGCCGACGGTGAAATTTCTGCTCAAATTTAATGAAAGTATCCCACGGGGCGCCCGTGAAGCACTTCTTGCTACTTGACGCTATGAATTAATAGAGTACGAGCTGAAACACGGGAATTAGTAAAATAATGCAAAAAGGATTATTTATATTAAGAGCCTTTTCCACAATTTTCTATCAAACTGGCATTTGATAAAAAGTCATTTTTAAATAAATTTGCGGTCCACGACCTCCTTTCGTCCGTTATTCAGCCTAAAAACTCGATGAAAGGAAGACACGGAAAGCAAAATTAATTTCAAAAGTGACTTTTAGTTGAATGTGAGTTTAAGAGATGGTGGAAGAGGCCCTGAGTACAATATTTAAAAATCAGTTATACATAACTTTCTAGTTAGTTTAGTAGAAATCGGGCTTTACCAAACCCCATTTTTTATGAAATACATATTTTTCGCTGAAGAACCCTATTTTACTAATTTTCTTCTGTTGGTACATGCTGTACTAACAGAAGTAAATTAGTTGCAATAAAACATACTCCTTTATAAATAGATACACTTGGTAGATGCTGTCGAGGCTTTGATTTTTTCCGGATTCGCTACATTTATAAAACATGTTTTCTGAAAATTAGCTGTGAAAACAACTGTCGCTTACATACATCGGTGATCTAAACATGGACGTGTACTGTCAATGAATGATTTTTTAATACGAAGGTCATTTTAGGGGGTTAATTAGAAAATTAAAAAAAAAGGAGTTTTGCAAATTTTACCCTATTAATTATCAAATGAAAATGCTTTTACTGAGGACCTCGACTATATATTTTTTATGTTATCTTAAAGTAAATAGTTTTAAAGTTATTTAAGATAATACATAAAAATTGACATTTCCACCCTTATATCCAAAACCATTGCGCCTAAAATTTCGAAAAAAAAAAACACAGAAAATAGGTTTTTACCTACAGATTACAAGAAATCTATAGTTTACTTCATTCCGATTCGTTTCAATGTCTTGTATAAACTGACACTCATAAAGTACGTTTTTTTTTTATTTTTGCTCTACAAGAAACAGTAAAATACGGAAGCGTTTTTGGCGTGATCGTAGTGCAAACTTAAGAAAAACAATAAATTACAATCGGCCAAATGAAAGCGAGACTCATGTCAAGACTCCGCAAATGAACCAATGAAAATAATTTCTTTTAATTATCTTACATAAATATATTTCGTTGTAGTAAGGAATCTTCGATGCGGGAGTTCAACTCGCACTTGACATTTTTTCCCCAACTCCGCCACATGAATAAGTCCCGCTGGTGTCTCTCGCCAGTGTCAGTTTTTGTGCAATCGATTTAGCTTCCCATTACTCATCCGAACACATCGATACAAGTATAACTTATAAAATTAGGATTTACACACATGATATCATACATTTTTTAAACTCACTTAGCTGATGTTCGTGATGTTCAAAACTCTATTATTTATTCCTATCGTTTGATACATGCTATACTTATTAAAACAACGACATTTGTTACTAGCTAATGTCGATATCGACTATTCGCCACTACTAGGATTCTATTTGTTTTTCTAAGGTTTCATAGTTTAGGACTATTCATTAAATTTCATATAGATCATTCTGTGGGTTTCATAGTCCACAAGGAATCCTTATATTTTTTGCCGTTTCCGTCCATCCGTCCGTTTGCCTATCTGTCTGTCCGCGGATTAATTCAAAGACTCTTTATACTATAAATATGTTATTTAGTACGGATATACGTATTAATCACACCAACAAAATGACGGAATAAAATCTTAAGATATTATTTTTTCAGGGAACCTCCCCTATATTTCCAGTGGAGACACAGTTTTTGTTTTGTCAATCCTAAGGTGTGGGGCATCATTGAATAGCTCGATCAAAAATAATGCGCGTATGTGTTAACCGTTTTTCGATTTAGGTATTCGTTTGCGAAACAATGTATTATAGGTGTCCCCTCGCCCGGCAAATTGTTATTCTTACGTATACGAAAAAATTCACGGCAGCGGCAATTATAACGAAGTTAAAAGAAAAACTGTCTTTAGGCTTTGCAAGTTAACAAGCAATTGTCGACCGGTTTATAAAATGCACTTGGAATAGTAAGAAGTTAACTTTTTTATAAATTTCAATTAAAAACTTCTTAGTTGAGGTTGTTGGTTGTGTAAAATACGTAGGAAATATAAGTTTATGAGACACGTAAAATTACGGAAATTGAAATCAATAACATTCTTAACACCCATTCTGTGTGGGTGCATTTTAGAATAACTCGCCGTTAAACCGTGAGCTCAATTAACAGGTTCATAGTGTTAAACAAAAAGGCCCCTACAAGTCCGCATATTGTGACGAGCAACTACGGAACTCTACATTGCATATGGCCCGACATAAACTTGACCAGTTTTGGTTTTAAATACTGTTCGTTATGGCTCCGAAATACATATAACGTGATGAAAGGAGCACCGACGCACGAGAGCCCAATTTATAGTACTTTACATTATATTACAGATTTATAGCCTTACAAGGAGTGGTTAGTTCATTCAATAGAAACTGTCACATCATATAATGTGGCGTCGACCCCGACCTCGTGCCCATGAGACATTTGAAAGAACGAAAACGCATACAATAATTTAGTAAACAACATCGGGATGACGTGGATGTCACAACAAGCGATAGCTAAGCAAATATTTCTTTTGCAGTGAAATTGATGAAATTGTTTTATATTCACAGAAATATCTTATCAGCTGCATTTTAGAATGCAATATACGTATAGTAATTATAAATATGGATATTATTAGATTGCAGCCTAATATGAGAATTGCGTGGAAACCCAATGTGAATAAAAGCTTAAAAACAAGTCTGTCAAACTGATTCTGAATCATTAAACGAATAATAAAAAGTTGTGCAGCAAGTTCGTTTTCGCGATTTGTATGAAGACTTAAGTAATCGATGTGGTTCAATTAGTTTGCAAATTGAAATGATCGATAAAAGGCTGACCATATTCTTGGCAAACCTCAGGAAACAGGTAGTTTTGGAATGGAGTGTTTATTCCAATATGTAAATTAAAATGTACACTAGGAAATTAAGTAGCTTGTTGGGGATTTACGATTATAAAAAAATAAATATTTTAGAAACTTCTTATAGTTACAGTTACATTGACTTTGTGCCAGGACGTGAAAGCTGTAATTGCTTAAAAATAACTCGGTATGCATTATTCATTGTAAGGTACTCAATTCTCTGTAAAAAACTTTTGGTACCAGCAATTCACCTACAATTATAATCACTATAGAACACGTATCGGTTTTGTTTAATGTCAAATATTAGAAACCTAAGGGTCGATATGCTTCCCAAAATAGTCGAAAACATTTCGAGCGGCCCGCTTTTTAAAAATCAAATCACAAGCGTTGCAACAGGCGGGGGCGGACGCCGGAGCGAATCAAACATTCCGCCGGCTTGTTTCGGTGAAAAATGATCAATCCAGGGCGGTGTTTACTCCGAGGAAATGAATTCAATATGTCTGAATTCCCAATAAGGCAGTGTAGAGGGCGCGTCCCGGAGGACGCCGCAGTACCTGCTCACCTTGCTCGTCTGAGTGACTGTGAAAGATCGTTTTGATTTTAGTGGTAATTTATACTACTGGGTACTGATTTATATTAAAAAAAAAGGAACTTATATGGAAATAAATTATGATTTATACAGAAAGAAGAAAACTGATTATAAAAGTGATAATAACTGATTAAAATTAAAGTCTGTTTACGCTAGTTGTCATTTCTGATTATTTTGGAAAGTTTCAATATTTTAATATCTAATATTTTAGTTAATATTAAGCTGTAATTCAATTTATTTAGATTGTTCCGGACGATTAAATTACTTTATAATTTTTCTTTTTTATATTTTAATTGAGAATATCACCTTAAATTAACTGAGATTTAGATAGAATTGTTTTAATAAATGACAGATATGAAACATGTCATATACCACAATCATAACACACGACACAAATAGTACACACGCGGCCTACTTCCTTCCAATTCTATAGTCTACAATCAAGGCGCAAATTTCTCTGCTTGAGGTTCAAACAGATGGCCATGAATGACAAGGCTGACCATGACTGACGCCTAACACAATAGAATAATAGACTCATTCAGTCTTTTGATATAAATAACAAGCTCCATATCGGTAAGACTAGTCTATCTAGTTTATTGGCAACTATGAAAGCTGTTTATCACACTTATACTCTAAAGGAAGAACGCGAGTTTCGTGTTGTTCTTAAGGGTCTACCAAAAGAATTACCGCTAGAAGATGTAAAAACAGACCTTCTAGCACAAAAAAAAACCTTCTGCAGGCGATCCGCCGCGTTACAAATCGTAATCGCAAACCCCACGACCTCGTACTGGTCTCAGCCAACCAAAGATAACGAAAAGGCTATTTTTTTAAATCAAGACCGCGTGCTCCCTTTCAGGGATTAAAGGGGAATTACTCCACAAAAGAAGTACTCCAGGACAGTGTTATAACAGTCAACTGTATGATCACTGTTCTAAGAACTGTTTTAGCAAGGCACGCTGCGTTATTTATCCGGGCGACCATGGCACAGCAGCGTGCACCAGAAATGAAGAAACAGACTGCCCGCACGACTGTGTTCTTTGTAACACGTCTGGCCACACGGCTGACTACCTGAAATGCCCGCGCGCACTCAAAATCCGCTTTCATATAATATAAACTAAAATAATTTCTCGACCGATAAAGCTACGCTGCGTCGAACGCCCGCGCACGTGGTCTCAAAAAATATTTCGTATGCCAATGTTACGGCGGGCGGGCCGACGTGAGGACCCGCCTAAAGCATATAGCGATGTGTTTACGGATTCTGTAAGTCGACTTATGTCGGTGATATCGCTCATCGATATTAACGAACTCGCGGATCTTGCGATCAAATCGTGTAAGGCAGCTTTGAATCCGGTCGAAAAAATGCCAACATTAGCCAAACACATTTCTCTCGTAGAGACGATTAAAAATAACAAATTTTAACTCGTCTAATGTAAATCTCTCTTTTCATCTCATACTGAGCCGGGAAGCTCGGTCAAAATCACACATTAATATATCAATGCGCCGCGAAGTCCCCAAACAAAACACCGACTGCTCATATCTCGCTTTGACTCCCGGCAAAGCTGTTGGATTGTACCCATGGTTATCATAGGATATTAGCTTTAAAAATAGGGATCGATCGATAGATCGGATTATGTGGAGTTTTGACGAATCACGATTTTGACGATTTTTCGTCCGAGAAGACTTTCACTTCCTGTGCATTGAACCAAAAAAAAAATGGGTGAGATGATTCATTCCACATCGAGTCCAATAGTGTTTTTTAATGTCATGCACGAGGTATCCGTCACGGATCGTCCGATGGCCTCATTAACACTCGCAGATGCTGCTGGAAGCTCAGCCTCGGTCACCGCCGAACCTGGGCCCGTTCTCCATGTAGTTGTTATATTAATGCTAATAACTAAGTTGATTTTTGGATAGTAGAATAACAAAGACACGTAAGTCATAGTACTGGATGGACAGCTTAAGACAAGATTAAATAGGGTGTTTATCTATTTACCGAATAATTTAGAATTATTGAAATAGACTAGTATGAAAGTTGTGTGAATTTATGTTCCTTAGTTAATTGGACCTCTCGATTCTTTTTCTTACCGCTTAGTATAAATCTGCTATTCCAAGCATGTTTTAATTTTTTTTATACCGAACCAACGTTTTGATTAATGATTTTAAAAAAATAATGTCAATAAAAAAAAACAAACGTTCAATTTTATACCCAGTATACATAGATACATTTATTTTTGATTTGCTTTTTTCTGATGGCATTTGATACCCCTTTCAATGATTTGCAAAAATCTTCATTTTACTTTGTCGTCTTATGTACCAGTAATTAATATACTGGTTTAAATACACGAAAACCTTTGAAATTGTATTTAGTAGTGCCGATACGAATGTACTTTGGTGTATCAGTTTTATTGTGTAAAACTATTAATTTAGGATCGTATAAAATAAAATCAAAAAAAGGTTTTACTTCATTATATCTATCAATAAGTTATAAATTGCAAAGAGTGAATTTAATGAAAAATAAAACTGTAGATAAATATTATATACGACAGGTAAACTAAAGTGTATTTCAAGTGTTTCACTAAAAAAGATATTAACTTTCAGAGTTCAAAGAAGCACTACATTTACACAAAAATATATCTTCAAAGAATTCGAAAATATGATCTACACGCAGTTAATTCATGCTAAAATATTTTTAGAAACATGTTCAAAAGTTTTATAAAAAAGTGATCTCTCATAACGTGTACTTAACAAGAATAGATTACTCCGATATTTTTGTTTGAAAATTTTCAGAAGAAAGTTCCCCTTATAAAAGACACAGGTACATTAATGCTTTATGGTGGGCCTAGAAAAATATTGCCGAGACGAAGTGTAGAATTAAATAAATCCAAAAAAAAAACTGTCAAATTTTCAAGTTAATCTAACCTCTTGCATATGCAGAGCAAAATAAACATCATATGTATTTCGGAAAGAGTAAATTTAAGCCTAATCTAATATTTGTCACAGTGTTAACAGTGTTGACGTGGACACTTTTTTGGGGGTCCGAGGCGACCTCCCGGACCGCATCTGCACGCGACCTCGTCCCCGGGGTATGCTGAGCGACACGTAAGAGCGACACGCCTATGTTTTCGTGACGGAATTGTACTATATTCGTTTAGGATCGAGATTTTTCATTGCGCTTGGAAAAATTGGAACATCACCATTTGGACGTTTGGCACATAGGGAAATTATAGAAAACGTATTTCTGTTTTCTGATTTTTTGAAATTCCCCAAAACGAAACCGCTCAGCGAAACGGCATCGCCGTATTCTACACTTCGTATAAACTAGTTTTGCTATAAAAAGTAGTCGCTTTCATTATGAAATTATAGCATTTATTTTCCTATTTCATATAACCTCATGACAGTAGTAATACAGATAATAACACAGGACACTAACAATGTGGGTCTTTTCGCGCCTCTTCGATTTGTCATGATTGTTCAGGCTGAATCGGTCACAAGCATCGTAGATATACATAACTACACACGTATACATATTAGAGACAGAGAAAAAGAAAATGTATATTTTAAAGTGTATACTTGAAAAGCGCCTTTACAATGAACTTAAAAAATATACAAGCAATCATAAATTTATAATTCATTTTTCTTCCACTTAGCACATTAATAAGAAAGTCTTTTTACATAAACCCTTATGTAAGCAATTCCTTAATATCATAGCATTTGCATGATGTATAAAGTGTATATGTACGATGTATAAAGTTATGGAAGCCGGTGATCGTCTGTCCGTCTGTATGTGTCAATTTCGAAAGCCACTGGTCGTATGAGAATGCTGTCTTCAATGTTCTGATTTACATTTCTGAAGGAAATTTTATATGTTTGTAGCAATAAGAGTTGCGCAGAGTTTAAGGACGGGCCATTATTGGTATTGGAAAATTGAATCCGTTGAAGTATACACGTAAGTGACTTCAAAACTTTGAAGTCTATGCGATGGCGACAGCGAAGTTTTAATAGTGCATTAAATATATTACAAAATAATATAGAAATACAGGATCTTAATGTTAAATGTCTAAAAGGCATGGAATAAGGTCTGTGGTTATATTTGTTATGAAATCTCTGATAAATATACGTAAAAACTAAAAATTATAATTTGTTCTAGAAAAGTTGTATTACACAAGGCTTTTTTAAAACGTGTCTCATTTTTTTTATTTTAAAAAATACTAATCTCATTAAAATAAAGTTTTGTATTTGCATATTAAACATTTTATAGTTTTTTGTAATTATCTTTTCGTTGATACTAATAACAATAACATTCACCACAATACGAATACGCGTAAACAATTTTAAGTGAAATTGTATAAATACAGTTGGAGTATTTATACAATTAGTCAAGTTGTAGTTTTTTAAAAGCTTCGGTCGTTTTCATGTAGCGCATTTTAGTTAAATCGTAATTATGTATTACATGAATAAGATTTGTATTTTACGATACAAGATTTGCGTTAACATTTTAATGTAAGAAATAGTCTATGGAAAATTAACACCTAAAAGCCAAGGAAGCCTTGAGACGCAAGGCAATGCGAAATAATATTTATTGTCTTTCACCGATTTATTTATAAATGCAAGGGTTATTAATAAAAAAGTTGAAACGCTGAGGACAGGATTCGAACCTGCGCGGGTATGACCCATTGGATTTCAAGTCCAACTCCTTAACCACTCGGACACCTCAGCCACATGAACCTAGCGCTATATAAAAATAGGCTAACATCGAAATTTTTAGTATGACTACAGCTGTATATACACTATCAACGCATTTACTAATGACACTATTCATATATTTGTTACGAAGAGCCGCGCTCTTTGTGTTTAATCGGACGATATGTATTATTTTGTTTTATACGAATGGACTTAGGTTAAGAATTGTTTTGTGTTTTATCGTATGTTTGTGTGTTTTTATTGAATAATTTGAATTTTCGTGTTTTATTACCCGTGTAGGGATTAGTTGTAAGAAATTAGTTTGTAAGCCTGTTTTTTTTGTATATTTATTGTGTTTAGTGTTTTTTGTCTTGTTTTATTGTGTGTATTATGTTTTCGTCGTATTTAATCGTAAATACGAATTTATTGTCATGTGCATATTATTTGCATACGAAATTGTACCTTGGCGGGGTGGACTAATCAGAGGCACAGAACTGATGGTATGACCGCGAATCGGTATTTCGAGCGCATGTGATGCTCATACGAGCCACCTTATTGACTGGCCAGCAGTGTATCGTGGCATCAAAGTTGAGGCTCTAAGGATAGAAAGTGGAATGGCAGACCAGGGTGCGATATTTGGGCGTACAGATCGATCGCTTCTTGCACATGGCCGCTCAGGCAGAGCATGTCATCCACCAGAGCAGAGCCGCGCGGAGCATGCTGCGCTCAGTACTTCGATCGCACTTACTGCTCCGAGCCAAAGTTGTCCTGTACAAGGGCTACATCCGTTATCGGCTCACTTACGCAGCGCCAGCATGTTACGCACTCTGTTCTACCACACAGAGGAAGAGGTTCCAAACTCAGGAGAACATCGCTCTATGGATGATCGTGGGATCGGACGGTCTATCTTAAATGACGTTATCGCTCGCGACCTCCGCATCGAAACCGTAGAGGAATTCATCCGGCACGTAGCCCGCCAGATGTACGACTTCTCCGATTAAGGCTCCCACTAATTCCTCCGGTACATAGCTCCAATACACGAGAGGTCGCCGAGGGCTGACCGCTCCCAAAAGAACTCCTCAAGTCGCCTCCTCCGACCCGACGGTGAAGCCCGGTGAGGCTAAACGAGAGATGCGACCACCATTAGATGGATCCCTCTCCCCCGAGGGGCCAGTACCCAAATTGATCCGTCGGGTTGTATCCCCGACGAGAAGACGCCCGGGCATGAAGCAAAAATAAGTCCTCCGTCCCGTACCTGCGACAATCGTGTTCGCAAATGATCCACGAAGACGACGCTCATGCATGAAAAATGCAAAGTGCATGGCCACACCCCCTCAATTAAAATGTATGCAACTCATATGCGCAGGCGGATGCGCCATATATAAATTGCAGTGAAATTGGTGCATCCGTCGCAGTTGTACTCCGACCGCCTCATATGAAACACTGTCCATAATTTTGCTCATCACACAGAAAGAAATTAGTTATCCGAGGCGACTGTGAGGGAAAATCCGAAGTGCGGGTTTACGCGGCAATAGCTGAAATCGTCGTTACATTTTTTTTTTATATAACGAGACATACATTTATACATGTTGTAAAGTTCGAGGCATTTCCACACGAAAACCACTTATTTTAGGGTTTTCTAGTCAATAAGGAACTCTTATAGTTTCATCATGTCCGTCCGTCTGTCTGTTAGCGGCTTGGTTTAGAGACTTTTCATACAAGAAAATTGTAATTTGGTATCGGTATATATATTAATTACCCCAACAAAGTGGTAAAATAAAATACCTATTGAAAAAAAATTCTTTACGGATACCTCCGCTACAAGTGGTTAAGATTTTTTTTCTTGTTTATCCCATAGTGTCAGCTATCGTTGAATAGCTCATACAAAAACATGGTGGGTCTGTTACGAACAATTTTTGGATTTAGGGATCCATAAACGAAATATTTAAAGTGCTCATTTTCGTTAGAGTTAAGTGTCCCCCTTCTGCCAGGTAAATGGTTATTTTTAGATATGTGAAAAAAATGGACGGCAGTGGTATTTATAACTAAGTTAAAAAGAAACTATCACAGCCAAGTAAGTTTTGCAAATTAATGACTAATAGTCGACCGATTTATAAAATGTACTGGGAGAAGTAAAAAGCAAAATTACGTACAAATTCCATTGAGAATTACTTACGTTGTTGTCTGTGTAAAACAGACAGCAAATATCAGCTTGTAAGTCATATAAAATCATGGAAATATAAAATAATGACATCCTTGACACTCGTCCTATGTAGATCCGTTTTTAGACTTTATTAGCCATTGAACTGTGAACTCATTTATGGGCCTTATAGTATCAGACAAATATTTCACTTTTAAGTCTGCATATCGATATAGGCAATTATGAAACGCCACACGGCGCGTGACCCAGCAGACACTTGACCGATTTTTAGTTCGTAACTAAATTATTTGTTCAGGTTAATGGACATATTTTGTTATATGAAGAAACATACAAAATAAGTAGTGATGATAATGGTGCAACAAATCGGAAAAAAGATTCTTTTGGAGTGCTTATATGGCTTATGCTGAGAAAAACAATAAGAGATTTATCAAATTGTATAATAGTACGATTCAAAAAGAACGACAAAAAGTATATGCCTATGTCTATTTTCTAAGGATGATCGACAGTAAGCATTTTAGTCTTTAAAATAACACGCAGCAATCGATATGGGGTTAAAGTCAATAGTGGCGGAGCGGCAAGAATTCCGTGTTATTTTTTTATAAAAAAAAGAAAAAAAACGAAATAATGATTGTGTACTCCACGCGAGCGAAGTCGAGGGCAGAGCTAGTGATGTACTATAAAACTGTATTTAATTTCGCACACGTACAAAGTGATATGAATAATTATGTTTAATTTTCACGTAGTAGGCATTCGACGATTTCAGATCGAGTAAACATTGAATTTATACTTGGAAATATCTGTGAATGTAGCAGACGTATAGTAATAACTTCTAAGGCGTACTAACAGTATGCCTACAAATCAATATTATATTAATAGGATTGTTAGGATTAATTAAATGACACAAATCTAATACGCATGTCTTTGTCGATCCTCGCTAACAGTGTCTGCTATCGTACGAGGGCTGCTATTTATACGTTTGGAATATCAAAAAGAAACAAACATCTATCATTTGATACGGTTTTATGATTTTGGAGAATATTAGGTATGATGATCGATGCACTTTTTAATACGCTGAAACCAATTTTTATAGCACTTTTTGCATTCTGATTGAGGTATCTGCAAAACATGCATTTTGAACGCATCGACGGCCTCTTCGCGGCTCGAAAAACGTTGACCAGGTAATTTATTCTTCACGCTTGGGAATAAATAGAAATCGTTGAGTGCCAAAATCGGGATTGTATGGGGATTGATCCGTCAATTCGATCTTTTGAACTTCCCATTTATATCAAAAAAACAGGCAACAATTTGCTTCAAAGTGCTTTTGGCACGAATCACTTTTATTGGGCTCGGTTCATCTCGGAACACCCAAACCGTTGACTGTTATTTAGTTTCGGGGTCATACGTATAGATCCAAGATTCATCACTTGTGTATATACTATAAACAGCTTTTAACCTACCTTTTAACCCACCAAGTTTGTATTTTTTATCATTTTTTTGCACTAATCAATACGAGCCTGTTTTTGAAAAATGCTCAAGTCGTACGGAATTCAACGCAATCAATTTTTTTTTAAAGCCAAATTTTCGTGTAATATCTTATGTATGCTAGTCATACTAATGCCAAGGGACGCCTTTATCTCGCAATATGTAACATAACGATCTTGTATTATTAGTCTCCGCCCAGAATCGATATTTTGTGGTACAACAACCGATTTAGGGCGACCTTCTTTAAATTCATCCGTGAGTATAGACCGCCCACGATCAAGCTCACTAAACCAGTGATACGCAGTGGTTTTCGATGGTGCTTCATCCCCAAAAGTCGAAGTGAGTTGATCGATGCACTGTTTTTGAGTTAACCCACACCGTAAATTGTAATAAAACATCGCAAAAAAATTTTTCGAGTTAAATCCATGGTGATAAAGACACGCGATTTTCAAAATGACGCCACAGTGGTAAAACCATTGACAGTTACAGTTACAAATTGTATTCTACAGCCAAATAGCTACATTTTTAAGTTTTGCAATTACTTATTAAATATTGTTCTGTACGTAGTCAGTTCCGGATACACAAATAGCAGCCCTCGTACAAGTATCTCGTAATGAGATAAATGTTTCACCGAAGTACAATATTGACAGATGGCTAGATAAGATATAAGTGAGAATTAGTTTATAATACCCGTATTCAAGAATGAATTATCACTTCATTTTAATGAAATGTCACTCTATTTAGCCGAAAGAGAATATTTTTGTATTTGCATTATTGTTATCAGTTTGTTATGATTACATAAAATCTGAAATCGTAATAATATTAGGTCGGGGAATTTTTTTTTTGTATTTTATGAGTACAAAGTTGCAGTAAGGTTTCTTTGATCGTGCTATTTGTATCTAGCTGATTTTGATACCATTAAATAGAGAACATTTTTTTTTTAAAGAATAAAAATTAAGAACAGTGTACCGCCATTTTTCTATTGTTTTTGTCCACCAAAATAAGTGAATCTAAAGTTGAAATTTTTTATATTTTGAAGTTTTATTACAAAAAAAAAGGGGGAAAATGGGACACAAGACGAAGAAAATTTTGACGTTTATGAACTTAATGCAATATTAGTAAGGGTAGCACGAAACTAGTTCAAGTATTTTTAGTTCAGTAATTTTGATGTCATAGATGAAAGTAGTCGACCTGTTACGGATAAACTCGATGCTATTTTGGAAAAAGTAGAGCAAGATTTAGTTCTTACAACATAGCTGAAGAGTTGGGGATTTACCATAAAACAGTTTTTCCCCATTTGAAATAAGCTAGATATACAAAAAAGCTCGGAAGTCGAATCCCACACGAGCTCACTAAAAGAAATCTAATGAATTGTGTACTCATTTGCGATTCTCTATTAAAGCGTAATGAAATTGAACCGCTTTTGAAAAGGTTGATCACTAGTGATGAAAAACGGATTACCTAAGATAAGAATGTGCGAAAAGATCATGGTCAAAAGGCAAGCAAGCTTCACAGACAATATCGAAACCCGGATTAACGCGCAATAAGCTAATGTTATGTATGTGGTGAGATTGGAAGTGAATTATTCCTTAAGAGTTGTTACCGTCAAGCAAAACCATCAATTCAGATCTCTACTGACAACAACTGGTGAGACTCAAGCAAGAAGTAGAGAAAAAACGGCCGGAATCTCTCAACAGAAAGGGGGTGGTTTTTCACCATGATAACGCTAGACCACACACATTCTTTAGCCACTCAGCAAATATTGAGAAATTTTGGTTGGAAAATGATAATGCATATAACTTTATAACCCTGACCTAGCACCCTAAGATTATCACCTGTTTTGGTCTCTTCAGACTTTTTTAGGTAGTGTTAGGTTAACATCAAGAAAGGCCTGTCAAAACTACTTGTCGCAGTTTTTTGATCAAAAATTCCAAAATTTCTACAGCAATGGGATTACGTCCCTAACTACAGACGTAAGCATGTAAATCCATATACATGCCTTTTCATTGCATTAAATTTATCTTGGATTTGTATATAAAATACGAAAAACCGTTTTCCCCGACCCTATGTAAATTTCAATATGACCTTCGGTTTACTTTATCCGCTAGTGTAATGCCTCTAGTCAAAATAATCCTTAAAAATGTTACTTTTCTAGTAGTGGTAACCTTGCTCTGTACTTCAATTTAAATAACAGAAAATATGGTAGAAATTAATAATGTGCAACAAGATCTTTTCGTTTATTTACTACCAACAAAAACATTGAAACCTTTTGCAACGCCTTAAAGTAAATTAATAGCAATTGTCATAAAATAAGCACATATCAAAGAACAATAGCTTTAATTGTGTAGACAATAGATTATTCTTAAATGGTAATGAACAGATGTAAAACAATGACTAATATAATTATACATATATATTTATAAACACATATGTAAATGCTTAATGAAATGATAAAAAGCAATAATTAGAGGGTGATTAACGTAGCTGAGGTGTCCGAGTGGTTAAGGAGTTGGACTTGAAATCCAATGGGTCATACCCGCGCAGGTTCGAATCCTGTCCTCAGCGTTTTCACTAATTTTTTTAAATTTTTTATTCATGCCAAATTTATACTTTTATGTTTCCATTCGTTTCTATGTTTTTTATAAATATATTATATAAATATTTTATAAATATTCATCTACATACTCTAATAATACCTAAATCATTAAAATGTCAGAAAAAAGAATATAGTAACTATTTCATTTTTTAATATTATTAACTTTATTATTATTACTGTAAGCTTTATTTTTAAAATTGAAGGACTACTTATTATATAGAATAAATTGTATGGTACAATACACATAAAATCGTGTAAGATGAAGCGGGTCTTAAACAGTAATATATGTGTTTATCATGAAAGGGGTTTTCATGATACACATACGTTTTTATGTTATTATCGTAATAAAGTTAATAATAAGCAACCTATACTGCTTAATTATAGATCCCCTGTTCTTGATAATAATTATAAAAAAGAATAATTAACTACACTTTTATTATAAAGACATATTTTTGTGGTATCTGGGAGATACGCGATGACTCCAATTTGGTCAATTTCGAATTAAGTGCAGAAATAATATTTTAAAGTATTGTTCGGTGAAACGATCAAGATTTGGTAGAAGTAACTTTTCACTCTTTTATTTGTTGTTAAAACGATACGTAAACATTTTAATAAAAATTATCAGATAAACAATCGATAGAATTATAATCTGTGCCATTCGATGTGTAAAGGTAGTGCTATATATATATTTGATTATTTTTCTTAAAATGAAAAGCATATTGTCATAAACGTAATGAAAAGAATTAATATCAATTTATTGATTTCCCTTGTGTTAATTATTTTCAGTGTTATTTTACTCGTTCTATAAAGTGATTCAAATTTTTCGTAAATATTTTTTCGTCTTATCTCTTGACAGACCCAATCAGTCATAATAAAACAAATACACAGAGGATATGCGGGACGATTTCAGTAACACACTGTCTACGTGCTTATCTATTTTGTAGGGCTTAGAAAAATATTTTTTTTATATAACTTTTCTTATGTCATATCGAAATGTTCTAACGAAGGCTCGTCGTCGAAGGCTTCATAAAGGGCTGCAAGAATATATTAGTTTGTCCGTCTTACGATACAGCTCCGTAAAAGCGTTTGGGTTAGGAAATAGAATACGAGAAATATTTGGAAAATCCAAAAGTGCACGACTCATAATGTTCATTCGTTTTTTGTTAATAACTATTAAACGACACAAATCAAGTTAACCATTTTCAATACCAATCTCCGGACAGTGGATCTCAAGCTATTAAAAAAAATTGGATCAAATTAGTGAATTTTTACGCTCGCTATCGTGTCGGAACGAAAAGTGTTGATTGACAGGAAATTTCTTTTGACTATTTTGATAGTTTTTCTAATTGTATTATGTTAAATCGATTTGAACCAGTGATAGAATTAATCTTCATTAAATTATCTATCAAATAGTGCACAGGTTAATAAAATTACATGAATTATTAATCGTGTTATTGATGAAAAAAGTTACGAAATTGAGGAAAAAAAATTATTCGTTCGTAGAGCACTTCTTAATGCTTCGCATTATGAGTCGTGCAATAGACGTACAGTAATGTAATAAAAGTTGATAAATTATGTGATATCTCTCATTACTTTAACGTATCAATGTGTTCACCTTCAAATGTACCGCACTTACGTATTATAAGTTGTTGATTAATTTATTTTTGTTTGTAAACACGAATGCTGCAAACAACTCATAGACACTTATTTGAGAAAGCGTGAGTCCACCATTCTAATTTGCTATTTGTTGTGAATACACGTGACCGTACAATACAATCGTAAAGCGAATCATACGTATTTCTGGTCCTTCTTTTACATAAAAAAAAAATGTTTAGGATAGACAAGAATATCTTCCAGCTATCAAACAGTTTTAAAGAAAAACAGGATACATGTTCCGTATCGTCGTTCACAAAAAATAAATGAAAAAAAAAAAATTAAATTTTCAATGTTTCAACGTTATTTGTCTTGAACTGTCCCTTATTAAAATAAAATATATAAGAACCTTAAAATGAAACTGTTCCACAAAAGTCTCTGTTCTTGTAAGATTCACGAAAAATTGCATAGTCCGAAAACTATAAAACGAAAAACGAAAAATATAATTCCCGTAAATACGTCTATTGTATTCATCAAGAATTGGTTGCGCAGTGTATTAGATGGTTTGTGGTAGTTAACTGTTACTAGTATTAGTTCTACTTCCTTGGCGTAGATCACTAATTATTTTCATGTAAAACCGACTGGTCTTGAATTTAGAAATGTTAATTAAAAGATGGTGCTCTAATTCAGTTTTATTTAGTATCCAACAAACACTCGAATTTAATGCAGATAAGCATTGGTGTCAGCTAAGGAAACACTACAATATACGTAGCAAGACACCGACTCCAAAAATAACTACATTATATTATCGTAATAATTTGATTGACTTTTAAGTAGTCTAATATTTTTCATTTCATTTTACTTAGGAGAATTCAAAAAAATATTTTGATCATTGTTTGTTATTCATAGGTATGTGTTGAGTTCAATTTGAAGTGGTTAGATACCTACCTACCTTCTTGCGTGGTAAGCACATAGATCGTACTTGTATATTGATGAGTAGAAAAAGTAAGTTGATTATTAAGTTGTAGAAGAATACGCAATTATTTTTTTACTTTTTAATGCATATTAATTTATTTTGGAATAGTTTTTGTATTGAAGTCGTTTTTTTTTTTGTTAAAATTTTATAATAAAACTTGAAAATATATCGAATTTTTACATGAGGTTTGAATGAATCTCGATATAAACAAAAAAACACCGTTTTTTTTGTTTACTCTTTTTGAAATGTCATCTTATTAATGGTATCAAAACTAGCAAGATACAAACAGCACAACCATAAAGATCTTACTACAAATTCTTACAAAATAGGAAAAAAATTTTTCCCAGATCTAATAAAATTAAAATAAATAATTATTAAATGTTTTGCTAGTCGTTATGGAGAAATCATAAGTAGACATACAGACAAACAAACAGAAAGAAATTATATAAATGATTTTTCAAAATTTTTGTTTTGGTATCCATGATATAATACTTCTTTTACTAGTCTGACCTCTCTTAAAGATTTTATTGTTATTAATGATTTAATTTTAAATTTAATTGTTTCTATGAGATGCGGTTCGATACATCCCCACTACGACAATTAAAACTTAAAAGCATTTAACAAGCAATGGTTATATTTGTAAACCTATAAAAAGCGTCTAGTTTTGTAAAGTAAAACTTTTAAAGAAATTAAATGTTTATTTTGATGTTAGTGCCATATAAAATAATATTTAAATATCTGTGACCATTTTTATTGTATAAATCATCGCTTTATATGACCTATCCTAAAAATATTATAAATACGAAAGTTTGTGAAGATAGATGGATGGATGTTTGTTTACGCACAAAATAGAAAGAGGATTTTGATGAAAGTTTATAGTCAGAATGACATAGGCTATTTTTTATAAAGATACTAGCTTTTACTCGCGACGTTGCTCGCAGATTCATTCGTTCTATAATTTTATTCTTTACTTATTCTACCAACCGGTTATTAATGACAGCAACGTTCAGGGGAGAGTTAAGATTAATACCATTCCAGGATAGGAATTGAGAGCGGGACCGAACTCGAGATCAAGATTGGGGATAAGAGTCCTTTTTGTAATAAAATAATTCAGCGGCCGCTTCTACGTTTTGTTTTCGGTGTTAGAACACGCGTCGATATGGTCGTGATTGAATTGAGAACAGTTTCGGGATCTTGATACGAATCGAAAGTGGGACCGGTACCACGGACACTGTTGACGGCGCGACCGGTCCATATAAAAGATTAAGAATGGCCAAGCGGGTAGGTTCGCAGGCGAAAACTAGTACGTAACAATATGATATCTCGGGACCTATCATGCACGATATCCCCGAAGGTACTAAAATATTGACGTTGACAAATACCTTCGGACCGGGCCGTAGCATGTGACGCGACGTACGAGACAATGGCGAGAGCTTATTTATGTAGGCCGCGCTGGCGCGTAATTAACCCGGACGCTGCGCCGGCTTTTGATAATAACAATAATAATAATAATTGGCTTTAGACGCGGCACCTTTCACCTTCGGCGGGCGCCGCCCGCCCAAACAGCGCCCTGAGGGGCCGACCGCAACTCGTCTCGTACCTTAACACTGTCGAAGACGTGATGAAAATAAAATATGACATTGGAGCTATGAGAGTTCGCATCGTCTATGGTCGTTTTAATGAGGGCATGCAGTAGTGGTGGATGATTTTACGTTTTTTTTTTGGGAAATTTAAGAAAATATGGATAATCATTCCTGCTTCTATGTCTGTCTCAAAAATTCCGTTGGACTATTCTTTGTCTGGACGAATTCGTCTGATCTTTGGTTATTAATTTTTTAAAAAATAAATTAATAGAGCACAAACAAAAATAAAGTACCTTTACATACAGATGTATTGCTTTTGCTCATATAAACTGCTATAAAATTTTTATTTCAAATAAGTAACAAAATGGATTTTATTCAATTAGTCGCCGATAACTATTCTATATCAATTTTTCACGCTGAAGATATGGCTATTTGAAGATGACAACACATTCTCCATCTTGAATACACATCTTTTGCGATGCGTTCTATTGAATTTAATTAAAAACACATAAATATTTTTATGACGTAAGATTATATACCAAAATTAAGCGTAAAAAAAAAGAATATGACCATATGTATATGTATTTTTGTTAATACAGCACTTTTTAAGTCAAAAATAAAACCGAACGAACACCCATTGGTAATTTTTTTTTTGCTGACTGCGAGAATTAAACATTTCAAGTTTGTTTAGGGACAACGGTCGAAAGGGAGAACGGCCGAATGCGTGTTTGGTACAAACAGTGTGTCTAATTGTCAATAGCAGTTTTATATCGACAAAGAAAAACCCAATTTCTGCTACACAATAAACAAAGCTGATATAATTTAGCAGATGCTGAACACAATTATACAGCTGAAAATTTAATCTAATTAAAATATGTCTCTGTGCGTCACATATGATGTTTGAATAGTGATCTATCGTAAAAAGTTAAACGTTTGAAAGAATCGCTTAGCAGTTACGCTCCTATGGACCTCGGAGGGAGTGACAGTATATACAAGCCCTGTTAGCATTTTTAAAATTTAATGTGCGTGCTGAAAATATTTTATTATTTTTTTTTTCATATCGAAACATCATTTATTACGCGATCAAACTGGCGTAACGGGAAACGGGACCCGAATATCCGGAGACATGTGAAGCTTCTGACTTGCAACGCCTCAGAACGAGTATTGGGATTGCGACCGGCAGAGAAAATTACCGCTTACGATTAAACAGACTGTATGTGTTTGACCTTGCAGGCACAAGCAATAAATATAAAAACTAGTGAATCTAAATAACTCCATATAAACTCTACTGGAATAAGTTAAAAATAACTACTACATCGATTAATTAATTATATCATGCGGTAGGCAAACAAAATGTTAACTAATGTATTTAAAAACTCACGCCTATTTTCCAGAAGGGTAGGCAGAGACTACAGATATCTATATGATAAGTTCTTTCCATACCTGTTTTGTTACATTGGCATCCATGGTCGACATATTGTAAAAAAAAATCAGTTCGCCTTTTTTACGTAAACTATAGGAGAATATTTCAAATTATAGATTCGGTTAAAATAACTCATGGTATGTAATTTATTATAACCGTGGCGTTTGTTTTAATTTCGCACGAGCCGTTTACAGCTCCAACGGAAAAGCATACACGGAAATCGGGACGCGTTGAAGAAAACCCAACTTGGAAGGCTGCTCGCGGAAATTTCCAATAAATCTTTCATAGCGGCCGACGGCGCGCATGATTTAACTCTTCCACAAAGAAACCACTTTATACCGAAGACGTCTAATACATAACTATGCGGCGGTAGGATCGGGAACTTTCACCGTAACTCCGCTAGCTGTAACAGAATAATTTTGATTAAAAAACCTACTTACCGTCTAAAGAAAAGATCGGATTGTACATTAGTTTGATAACTGTGTTGATAATTTGGTAGTTGTGATTCGCATCCACTATCGGTCACCGCATAAACATTTGTATACAAGGTTGAATACTCTTCAAGCTTCAACTTGAAACGCTTATAAGGAATGAAGCTTGAATGATCCACAATGAGGATCTAAAAAAAAAATGAATCCAGATTTATTTATTATACGAATGATATTAGTGTTAAATTTTTAAGTTATTATTTTTTTTCTTCATATTATTTGCAAAATATTTTAATTTCAGGTCAAACACCTTGTTAGTTAAAATCGTTGTTACGGATAAGGCGGCGACGTCCAGCGAGGATCGATGATTTGACATTAATCTAGAATAACATTAGAGAAAATCGACGAATCCCACTAGCATTCAACTAAACAACGGCTGCATTCGGTGATCGCGAATTCGTTATATAACTACGGCCGGTTCGTGGAGCGCGTGACCCGTGAAAGGGACCGCGATGGGCCGCGCGGAGGGCCCGCGGTCATTATGTATGACGTCGTTTAATTGAATGTACCGCCCGGGTCGCAGGGCCGCAGGGCCGCTGCGGTTGTCAGTTCTAGCGTTGACGGCGCCGGTCCATTTTGCTGTCTTTCGTTTAAGTAGAACAACCGGCGATTTAAGAACGGTGGTGAAAATCATGCATTTTCATATATAATCATATCATAATTGAAAATTAATACATCGGTGATCGAATTTCTTACATGATGCGGGTAGAGAGAATTTATTTAATGACAGACGGAGACAAAAAAAATACTTTGAATACATAGAATATTTATGTAAATCTAGTATCTTCTGTCGCTTTTTTCCGTGGTAAATCAGTTGTTAAAGTTTTTATTTTAAATACATAACAAAAATTATATGAAACAAAACTAGTGTAGGAATGTTATAGTTTTTGCTTTCATTGATCTTTTTATTCCTTTTTTCACTTTATAAGGTTGATCAAAGAAAAAACACGTTTATTTTTATTAAATTATGATGCTGTCAATGAATTGGTTTAAATTGAATTTGATATGTTTTTTGGAACTGATAAATGTGTAACAATGCTATTTATGACAAAACGAATTCTACCAAAAACTGTGTTAACAGAGTTTTAGCATTTGATACAGAAAATTATACAGATATACGAAATTAGCCAATTTTCATTGAATATATTAGGAAATATTTTATATATTTATATAATTAATAGAAAAATTTGACTTTCTCTCCATATTAAGAATGGGAATAAGGAGAGATTTGGGGACGAGACTAAAGAAAAACCATAACAGTTATTGATCTTTCGAAGCGTCGCTAGTATTTGGCGAGTATAAATGTCCTATATGTACTTACATACTAAATAATCTATTGTATTTAATTGCAATGCTAAAATAAATAATTTCATTCCGTTTTGTTGTACCTAAAGAGGCGGTCAAACGAAGAGTTTGACGAAAGCTTATAACATACGAAAATTCTGACAAAAGCACTTCATCCATTTACAGATAGCCGCAGTAACGGTTAAGTCTTAAATTTATGCGGTGCAGTAATTGAGTCAGCCAAAAATCTATCCGCGATTGAGAACTCCAGAGAGATGGATTTAATCGGTTGGTCTGATGCCGGAACAAACGAACAAACAGGCGAAAGTTTTGAAATCGCATACTCGATTTGGCAATCGTTCAACTACTCGGTCTAGATCCAATTATACAGATATGAACTTTACGCCCCCTAGGATTTTATTATAGATTAAAATAAAATAAAATAAAAAAAACCATTAAATATATAGATGCTTATCTCGTGGCTTATATCTGTGACGTATTTGTGATAAAAGACCAGTGTATGTTTCTCCTTAAGTTTCCGGATTTAGACAGGAAAAACAGACCTTTTATAGGATGACTGTTGTCCGTCTGACTGTTTGTCTGTATGTCCGTTTGTATAGAGCGCTTGTCTCAGGAACGGATAGAGACGTCAAGTTGAAATCAATAGAAATACTAAAGTTTAAAATTTTTTGGATGCATAAAAATTTACATTTCTTATGTTAATAATATCAAAAGATACATATATCACCATAATACACCATAATACTTTAATATACGCAAGCTTACTCCTTAAAACCTATGTGGTAATATCTGTCGATAAAGAGCCATGAAATTTAACAAAAAGTAGTGTTTAACAGCACAAGTAAAGAAAAACACCTGAAAAACGTTAATTCGCAGTTACATCTCCAAAAAAAAATTTTCTTTTTTGATTTATTTTTTCCACGGGGTTTGCTGTTCTCGGAAAATTATGCAAATTAAAGATTCGTAAGCGAGAACTTTTTTATTTTACACTCTTTGCAAATGACTTTCGGCTTTGTACAATTCTTTTTAATGTGCAATATTTATTTGTGCTCCATACAATGCTGAGAGCGACCGGTTCACCGAGTGATTTTTATTTTTTCGTTCCACATATAACGCGCCAGTCCGACCCAATATAGCGTATTAAGGCCTCATAACATTTGTATATTTAAAGCCGATTTCCTTATTATTTTCTTAAATGCAGCTCATTTGCGTCACGACGAGAAAATTGCATGAGCTCATGCACCCGCTTTAGGAATCACTGTGCTGAAAATGAACTATTACAGCCGTCGCTTAGACGAGCAGCTAGTAATTTCATTTTTCAGCGTAGCACTCGAGTGAGTATTTCAGGACTGCTTGTGAAGACGTTTCGTAAATTGAAACGTTACGAGAAAATTTCCCTAATGAAATATCATCATTGCTCGTTATTAAACTAGTACAGAAAATAACTCTTAACTGTGATTTCATCTGCACGACACGTAGGAAATACTTTTATTATCATATATATATAATATATATTTTTAATTTATATATATTATGTATTAAATTTGAATGCATCAGAGACCATTGTGTACTAATTACAGTATTAGTAGATTTAGTTGGATATGTATAGTATGGAGACTATGTACAGATCTTCACTTGGAACAATCTTTACGCATATTTGTCGCTTCGCATATATCGACGATATTCATCAATCCTGTCACGCAACCCTGTCGTTTTCGAGTGTTTAACATTTGTTCTTTTTCTGGTCTAGCCACGACATCTTTCAAACGACGTTGTTCTGTAGCGTCGCTATTCTTCTATCTATCTCTGTAAAAGGTACTTCAAACATTGTACACAGGGCTCACATTTCCATCGCATTAGCTCTACTTTATTTTTTTTTCTGCCAAACCCAACTTCCAATATCCTATATATAAGCGTAGAGACCGGAACTTCATTGTGGATAGTCAAAACGCACTTGTCATGAGGCACTTTTATCAGTCAAGATAGCAATCAAGGCCCCATTCATCTTATTTTCGCATTTCATTCCTTTCGAGGTCTGTGTCATGATCATAAACAGGCTAAGTTTCCCCCCTTGATTAAATTTATAGTTTTGTTTAAAAACCCAGTATTACCAACTTCTGAGAATAATGAACTGCTAACATTTAATTTATTAAGTGTCTCTAGATTTTGTCCCATTAATAAAAGTTTATGTTTGTCTGTACTTATTTGTTTTCTTTACGGCAGGTTCTGCTCTAGAATCTTTTCCACTCTGGCACAAAACTATAAAACAAAGAAAATAAATTATCGATAAAGTAAAAAACACAAAAATGTAATAAAAATAGTAAACTCTAATATATTAATCTTCATGACGATCTCAGGCAGCACCTTATTTCAAACATCGGTGTAAATAATACAATTTTTTAAGTAAATACAACAATAAACTTTGTACGTAAATAAAGGTAATGATTACATCCACTTTTCCCAATTCATTAAATAAACTCGTATAAAATCGTATAAAGTTCCGGTCGCGCGCGCGTCCATCTCGACTTTTCACAATTCCGACCACCACCAGTTTTATTTCGGCGCGCGATGCACTCCGCTCGTTTCGAATTCGTCGACGCCGCAATGCAGTTCGCGACCGATTTGTGCATATGAATTGCATTGGCGTGGACCAGCTTATCAGATTTCGCTCCGAAACTTTCATTTAAATGCCGTCAAGGTAAATTGTTCCACTGTTTCGTTAAGATACCATTTTATTTATCGGTAGCCGGCCCGGCGGCGTCAACTTGAGGTCGGTCGGCTTAAATACTCGCACGCACAAAGACACATAAATATAGATTTACAATAAAGTTGTCACAAAATATTTGCTTACACAAGTTTCACTTTTCACATAAGTTTTACATAGAGAAATTATTAACATTAAAATGTAATTGTGTATTACAACCCGACAAAATTTATGGTATTGAACCATATTATAAAAATATTAAATAAAGAAATCTCTATTTATTTAAATTCTTTAATAATATCATTAAAATAAGCACCGTAAACATCGTGATACGGTACTTATTTTAAACTAAACTTTAAATGTAGTTAATTTAAACGGGTGAATTAAAAAAAATACATAATGACATATTCGAATTATGGTATTTCTGCTCTCGCAGCATAGAATTATGGTATTTCTGATAATTCTGCTCCCGCAGCAAACTTTTCGAAGTCCGTCACATAAATTAGATTGATTTTCAAATTCACTTCATTTCAAAGTCACCATTGAAATTTTAGTCAGTTTGATTATTTTAGTTCATTTTCAAAATTATCTCGTTTCATTTCTTGTCAATTTATTATAAATGGTCCCTACGTAAGTACGTACACGTTTTCCTTTACATTGAATGCCTTCGAGAAGAAGTTTTGCTTATGTTTGTTTAATTGTAGACTTGAACGTAAAGACTGTTAGTATTCAAAATTTTAGTGCTCACTCAGCCGGCTTTTGACCTGATCAAGAAGGTTCGATGGCGTTCGAACTTGTTTCGTTTTTGTAGCTGCTACATTGGCGGATACAATGATACAATAGTCACACTTAAAGTAATATCTATTTTTAAATACACGAAAATGACTTCCAACTTTTAGATTATACTAACATAAGATTTTCTTAACACAAGTTACGCTTTGAGACACGACTTATGCATGTTTCGTTGAACTAACTGCTTTTGCCTTAATGTGAGGCGTTCATTGAAGTCTCGTTAAAAAACCGCGATGTTCTTATTTGTACATAAAGCGCCATATATATATTATTTTAGGTCGATACGAATAAAATTGTATTCAAATTCAAAATATCTTTATTTCATAGGTAACATTTGAAATACGTCATAAGCTTTGCGAACTCACACTTTACCGTATACCGTATTTCTAATTTACTCCTTGTTCAAAATTGTGACGAATGTCGAACACATCAATACTTTTCATTTCAAATAATAGTTAACTTGTTCGTTTGTCATTCGTGATCATCGTTTGTGCGCAAAAGTGATGTGAAACTCGAACGGGCTCGTTTGTTTTCGTGATGTAGAGCATCTCACGTGTGAGTAGCGAACTGTGCGCTAACCGAGCGATACAAACGTCCGCAAACTAACTACACTCGGCTCGAGTGTGCTCACTGAACCAGCCGTACTAAATTATTCTACCCCCAAAGTGAACAAACGGAAAATAGATGATATAACACTGATTGTTTGTTTTATTGACTGATCGGCTTTTGTTTGGTGTTCAGAAATATTTTGAAAATTGAATTTCGTCACCACCGATTTCCTTTCCGACCTGGCGAATACGGCATTTTTAGGGTTCTCTATCCAAAGGGTAAGAGTTGTATCCCACAATCGGGACCCTATTGCTACATTAGCTGCCCTTCCTGTCTGTTTGTCCTAGTTTTAAAAGATTATGTCGTTACAATCACATTAGGTGGCCAGTAATTTTTTTTATATAGTGAATGCTATTATAATACACATCCTAGCACTCGGCTCTAGTTCTTTCGTATAAGAGATAATACATCTTATACAAGCGTCGGACTTGATATGATTATAATACAAATCCTAAAGTAAATAAGAAATAATTAAACGACCATCAGTCTTAACGTGAATCTGACTCACGCTATTGATTCTGAACTAAATTAAAAAAAAAAAAAGGAATAATTGGCACTCCAGTAGTGCCGATAGAAGTTAAAACGTGAATTTTTGAATCGTCAGAAAATATTTTATTGTGCTTTATATAAATGCTAAACGGAATTATTTTTAAATGAAGTGTTTTTTATTCATTATTATAAACTACTACTACAAAAATTATATTACAATTTTAATTTATGTTTATATTATATATCGTTATATTATCAATGTATTTCAAACCAAACTCAACTCTCGTGTAAACGGTGCCAATTTATATAGATATTTTAATACAGAGGGTGTCGGTTACGGTAACGGTAACAGTGTCTTGAGTTCAATATTTTTTTTAGTTTCAAACGATTTTTATGGTATAAACACTAAAAGTAGTATAACAAACGTCACATCATTGATGGCTCATAATATGGCAGGAATAGCGGAGGCGGTAGCTTTACTCAGAGAGACACCCGCGCCCGAAACAGGATCGGTTCTTTAACGAATATTACGTTTCGATACTTAGTAACAACTAAAAGTATCGCAATGCATCACTTCCAACACGTTTTCTTCTATAGTAACTATCAAAAAGCGGCTACTTGTCTCTTCGTCCGTTTTACTTCTATGACAACTGTCAAAGAACGGCTACTTGTCTCTTCATTCGCCAAACTTACTCGACCGCGCTTGAATTCGTTGAGCCAGAGGTACTCAATAATAATAATACTCGCTTCAAAAAGAGCTTTTTCTTTTAAATTCCATTTTAATTCTTCCAACAGATTTTATGAATTTTGTCAATAATTGAAACTGTTAAAAATCATCATGCGAAAACGTTGTCGTTGTAGATTTATATGTCAGTGAAACGACACTGAATATTTAAATTTTGTTCTTAAAAAAATGTAGAGGGAATTCGAATTTCGAATGTCAATTTTTTTCTTTTAAAAAATCGAATTTGTAAACTCAGTCCAAACCAGTCAGTCCGTTCTTATTAAAAGTTGTGTTTCTGTTGTTGTATGTTATATGAAATATATTGAGTGCCTTGAGTAATTATACTTGATTGCAAAAATAAGTGGAAGTGTTACGCATCATAGCAAGTGGTAACGAAACAATCTGTTATCAGCTATTGTTAATTATTAATCTGACTTGGTATTCATATAAAAAAATGTAGTATACATTTTTTGTTATTAATAGGGATACTTATGGTCATCGCCTAAACAAGAAATGGATCGGACCTTTTCTATTCCAAACATGAAGTATATCAAAAATGAATACCCTTTAATAGCTGAAAACTTAGATTGTGATTGAATAGTTGCTACGGTTAATCACAACAGAAAATGTACGAATAACGAAATCTACAAGCGGACAAAGAAGTTAAAAATGAATAGTAACCACCGTGGGCCGTGGAGCGCCCTCACCCAAGATACCGCTATAAGATAACGCGCCCACAGGAAACCGGGAATAATTTACTAAGCGGTCGGGGCGGCGGGATGTAAACCTTTAGTAACACACAACCGCACTTACCGCGGCGGGCTTAGCAACTCCCTAATCTAGTCCGGGCGAAGACGCAGCTCGGCTCACCTTCGCATACGGGCAAACAACTGGGAATTGAGTGCCTCCTTGTAATTATTAAGGGCCCGTTATGTATTCTCTCTTGACCGGAAAGGTCACCCCGGCCGGAGTTGGGCCCTTCGCTTCACGTGTAATATTATCGAGGGTTCTGAAGGTGAGAACTTGTGTGTAATAAAAAAAAATAGTAGTACCGCTGTCTAATATTAGTAGGGCTACTTGAGTTCAGAGAAATTTCAAACGGCTTTATTCAAAGGATTTCGTTTTTCTTTGTTGATTGGATCCTTATAGAGGATTAAGTGAGTGGCTACTTCTAAGAATCTTATTTAAAGAAAACACATACATAGGGTATGGAAAGAATAAGACTACGCTTTTTGTGATTCTTCTTTATATGTACTATCATTGTATATCGTGAAAACAATAGTCCATTGTTTTCCAAGATATCTTAAACTAAAATAATATCGAATTACTATACCAAGTATACAGATCGTCAGCCAAACAGTAGCAGATGTTTTATACTTTTTTGTTGGACATAGTTATCACTACTAATTCAGGCAGTTTCGAAAGGTCCTAAAATGGTCATAACAATTATTTCTGAAGGTTTTTCAGTGACCTTTTAGGAAAACCTACGAAAAGTGATGGGTTGTTTTAATTCTACTTCGAGAAGTAATTTCTTAGAGAGCGATACTTAGGCACCTCTTTTAAATTTTAATAGATTATACTGAATTAAAACTCTTACTTCTGATGATACTTTGAACAGATCTGAACTCATTATTTATATGTATTTTGCGTTTATTAAAATAATTTACACACTTATAACTGTAAAAACAGAGAGATAGAGCGACAGTAAAATTATTGTTGGTGGAACAGCAGCTAATTAGGAATAAATATTACAGACCATTTAAATGTATTTAATCTCATTTCGTACAATAGTGCTAGAAAAAGTGTGTTCAATCTATGTACTAGAACTTTCAATAATTGTATGGTACTATTGGTAATTTTAATGGCAATTTTAATAAGTATTGTGAAAATTAAATCAGAATGTTTATAAAACGAGTGAATAAATAAATAATGAAATTAATAAAATATACGTAACTGGTGAAACAAAAGTTATATCTGAGTGTTGATTTTCTGTTCTTATTGAAAATGACAACGTTAAAACGGGGATATAGTATAAATTATATAAGAAAAAAAGTTTGAAAAGGAATAATTGGGCATAATTTCAGACATTTTAGATTTTCGTTGTTATTATTTATTTATCAATAATTTCAATTTTATAGCGCCTGAGATACATTGAACAATAAGGTCAGAAAAAAATGAATTCATACATTTTAGTTCAGTTTTTTTCATTTAGTATGAATATTTCCAATCAAGAACTCACAATCTCTACATTATATATATATATATATATATATATATATATATTATATTTCTAATTATCTTAGACTTTTAGAACCTGTAAGTATACGAATTATTTTAAGTATTTTAAGACAGTTCAGTGCCCTACTAGAATATTCTACATTAAAATTTTTATCTCAGACGGTTAAAAATTTATTACATTACAAAAAATTGTTACAGATTTTTATCTACGATGCTGCCGAAGAATGCCCTACTACAATATTTTTATTACACATTGAGGAGCTGGAATCTTAAACCCTCCACGGTTGAGGGTCGGAGGCTCCGAACGGCCGTCGTCACCAGAACGACGACAGAGTCCGGGACCAACGACTTAAAGTGCCCTCTAAAGTACGCAGTATGCCGTTAATTTGTATTGAGTCATAAATCCGTGGATCGATTCACCCGTGATCAGGATCGAACCTAGAGCATTCTGGCTCGAAGCCGATGCCCTTAACCACTGAGCCATTACGGCTAGTGCTTTTCGAAATCCAATCATTTGAACCATTATTTTTCAAACCATTCGTACTGTTATTATTTGAACCATTATTATTCAAAATATTTAGGCCTTATTAATCAAGAGATTTGTATTATTATTAGTCAAAACGATCGAACTGTTATTATTTGAACCATAAATCACTGTTCATGTCTATAGAACATATTTATTACGTGTTGGTTGAAGGCTTTCACAGTCTCTTCTCGCTCTGTAAACGATTGCATTATTTATTTCCTTCCTTGTTTCCTTACTTTCAAATTTTGTAAAAAATAAAAAATCACACAGTACACAGTCAGACTGCACTCAGGATGGTCAAAACCTACAACTTTTTAGAAGTCAAATCTGGCTGTTCTGCTCGCATTAGAAAAAAAATCGCAGTCTATTATTAGTGTTGTAATGAGTTCGTGCGAAATTCAGCGGCAACACTTTAACTGTCGATGTACATTTTAACTGATCTGTATCATATCGTTTAGACGCCTAGCAGTAGTTTCTTATTCCACACTGATAGTAGTTGAGGGCCGAACTTCATGGAGCTCATCATGAAGAGGAACACGTTCAAGCTTTCAGCATACCAATACTTTACAGTGCTAATATGAGGTTGTTCTCTTCCCAAAAGCTTTTCGAAGACGATCAGTGCATAGTTCAGAGAAAATCTTTAAAGTCATACATACTGCGTCATTCATACTAGGCCCTAAAATATTTTCGCTTTGATATCAGTTTTGATGCGAACGACGAAATTTGATATGTAATAAAAAACACTGGACAAGCGACGGCCAGTCGAAAAATATTCAAATGAATAAGAAAACGAGTTTACATTAAAATAAAATATCATTACAATATCAAATATTTAAGCCCAGCCAGAAGTGTAAAACTTTAAGTACATGTTAAGCAAAGCCTGTGCTCTGTGAACACGATTCTCATTCTCGGTAGATCAAAGGACGCCAACGTTCAAATATCTTTTAAAAGTCCACCACGTGTGTGCGCTAGATATATCCTGCCCTGCATCCTGCCCTAGGCGCTCCTTGCACTCTCTTAAATTTGCTATATTCCAAAGGGTATATAACCTAAATATAATATAACCTAAAAGCTTCATAATATATACTAAAAGTGGTTAACTGATATAAAGTGCATACAAAACATAATTCACAAAAATAGCGAGTTCTTACTTAATATGTATGATAAAAGGAGAAGCTGATAAATAATCTATTATGTATATGATAAATCTAAAAAAGAAACGAGCTTTGACATTATTTTTTTTTAATTTTTCATGTAGCCTTTGAGAGAGAAATGCATTTATTATATTTTTCGTAAAAAGACACTAAGCCATTAAAAAAATATATTCTTTTGGTTTGTTGTCTAAACCTTCTTTTACTGTTGCCACAATCTCACAACATCCTCTTAAATCTTTTTCAAAGCTCTAAACAGAAAGTTACTATACTCCAACTCTAAATAGAAAATATTAAGTCTGAACTGTATGGTAAATTTTACAAAGCCATTTTTGCTCATGGCTCGCTGTGTTGCTTGATCAATATGCATAGATGCATTAGGCATGCAAAATTACACAAAGGTTTATGCATAAAAATATTGTAATATTTCTAAAACATCATGTTTGGACAAAAACAAAAAAAATCATCGGAAATTATATGTGACATGTACATTTTGTTAGTTGTCTCTCTTATGCGAGTTACATCTGGGCATAACGCACAAGCTTAAATAATTGTAGCCACTTAATAGTTTAGTATCTTAAAAAAAATTACATTAAGTTTTATTTTATAGAAAAATAAATAGAATTCGTTCATTTCACGAAGATCAAGTTCGTTTAGCTACAACATCTAAATGAATAATCTTGACTATCTCTCTCTAAGAGACGTATAACCTATGCTCTTTCTTAATTGTATATCTCAACCTAACTGTGATATATTATACATTTATTGAAAGTAATGAAACTATACGTATAAAATTACATCTCCTGACTAACTGCTTGACCTATTTAATTCAGAAATTTTGAAACTCATATGCATATCATGACAAAAATGACTGGGTATTAAAAATTTTTTTTTATGTTCCATTCCTGACATGTCGAAAAATCGGGTGAATAATTATAAACAAATACAGTTAGCTATGAAGTTCGAAACATCCATCAGTGTTTGGGCTTTACTTTTCAAATAAAAAATACGTATTTCGTATTTGGGTTGGGGTCGGAACAACCTAGATTGGAAATCGGTGGTCGAGAGCGGGACAAGGATCGAAGGAATCTACAGTGCAACTGTCTTAGCGACCGAGATTGTGACTAGAACCGGAACTAAGAACGCAACGGAAGTCAGAAATATTTAGAGCAGAATCGATTCTTGAACCGTGCATTATACGGTCGTCGGACTGTGACGACGAACGAGAGGACGGTAGTTGATCGTCAAACGGAATAGAAACGGACAGTGGTATTGAAATAGAAAATAAGATCGAGTTCGGGGCTGAAACAGAGATCTCTCGATGTAAAACGTGAAGGAATACATTCCCTGTCGACGTGGAAAAAGCCGCAGGTAAAAGACAGTTATTGAATAAAACAGTTTGTAATAAAAAAGTTAAAAAAAATTATGTTTTTATTAGACTATTTGAACTAACAGATGACAAAACTTATATATGCAAATGATGACAATATTTAAGATGTACTGTTTTTCGCCGTGGCATGTCTACCGTACCATCTCGTGATCTTACTTTTTATCGTCCTGGATGACGATGGATGGTTAAATGGCTGTTAACAGCCATTTAACCATTTCCGGTTCTTCATTACTAATGTAATGAAGCGAAGCGAAGCGAAGGTATAGCATGTTTTCTGAGGCACAGAGCGAGTTGCTTAGCTTTGCTTTAATTCAAAAAATCCCTAGTTCTTCCCTGTGGTCTTTGCAATTTTCGGTTTGAAGCTAACGCTCTTGACCATTCAGTCACCATCGCTCACATTCAAAGCTACGAACGCATACAATTTTTAATTCCGATATGAATCTGTGAAGACAGTGATTGCGGACCCGCACAAAGCAAACATCCATCCATAGATCGATGCCTCCGGTGATTCTTCGAGGCAACTAACGCCGCCACTCCTCTAATATCCCGAGCGTCGTCGCGTTAATAGAAGCCTCGGTGATAAATTAATACTCATATGGAGGAATAATTATTCCATAAATCACTTTGGGGATTAAATAAGTGTCTGCCGACGACAGATGCGCCGTGATCCGCGCGCGCGCGCTCGGCGCGATATTAGCGCTGCGCCCGGGCGCGCCGGCGGTATTCGGGGAGATGGTTTGATTTGTTCATAGAGATTATAGAGGAAGGCGTTTATGGTCACCCTTAATATCTCGTGGTATCGGAATTCGTGGAAGGAATGTTTGCATAATATTATATGTACTGTTTCCGGATAATTAACATTTTGATCTTACCTAATGTTGGCGCGTTCAATAATACGCTTTCAGCAGCAAAGGAACATATTATCGATAGGTTAACGTGATGCAGATATCGAACGATATTATGGGTAAATAGTCTATCAAAAAAATACATAAAGCGCAAATTTTATTTTACAAGTATTGTGTAAATTTATGGTTAATCTTTTTACCTTTGAAATATATAATGCAAAAACCAGTAATTAGGGCTGTACCACCTAATGGTTAACCTTTGAAACATATTTTCCTTTTACATTTGACTAGCTGTTACAACACACAGGGCTGCGCTCGCGTGGTCTAAACTTGTGTTTGGTCTTATTGTTGAATAGAGGTTGATTTCTTTTTTGTTTTTGTTTTTTAAAGCGCTTATATTTTAGATATAACTTTCTGGAATAAAAAGTAATATATGTCCGTATTCGGGATGTGAACTCACTCAAAATCATAAAATTTGAGTTACACACTTCTCACTTCTTTAAATATTTACCTGTACTTTACCTCTCTTGAATAAAATTGATCTCTATCTAGTATCCAGGCAACATAGAGCGATAAATCGCATTTTAGACTGGACCCTGGATTATAACTTAGGTTACGTTAATAAACTACAAAAGCATTGTTGAATTTGGCTTCATAGTCTTTGATTTCACCGTATACCTATAAACAAACATACAAAAAATTGGTTGCCTGTAAAGTCGGTATACGGGCGAAAGTTTTACGTGACAACGACTTTGAATGGTAAAATCATTTTAATGTGAATATTCATTCGTATAGTAGGAAGAAGGATGAAATAATAGTAACAATTTAAAACATTTATTTATACAAAGAATTATATTTAAAACATTAATTTATACAAAGAATCTCGCACTGAATTTCATATTAACAAAATTTTATTTTTACCTTTACACATACATACGTATTTATATACAAATATACATACAATAACTTGCAATACATTTGCAAGCTATGCACTAATTCTCTAGTGCTGCGCGCGGCAGACCGATCATAGTTGAGTGGGAGAGAGACGCAAGGCATTCGGCGGGCCTCTCTCTCGTTCGGTGACTCATCGTAACGTTACCGAGCGTTACACTTTTTCATAAGTGACTCCCAGCCGCAACCTAATTTAAGACGTTGTCACGTCAAAAAAATCCATAATTTCTATAAGTTTAATATCGTTTACGATTCTAGCGACAATTATTGTCTTACAATAACAATTATTTTTTTTCGGGAAATATCTTATGTACCTCATTGACCTCGTTACGATTTTGTTATACATATACAGATGTCAAAGTAATTTTTGGATCGTCGCCAACTTGCAACAACATATTTACCATCCCCGTTTCGCATAATACATATCGCGGCGAAAGAGCTGACTATTTTTATTTGCGCTCGCAGCTCGCCACAGCTGTAATCCGTCCCTCGGTCCCTGTATTCGCTCGCCGTTAAGGGATCCGCAAAATGAATTCCGATCGACTCCCTACGAGGTCGGAATGTTGAAGTACGCGAACGTAAACCCTTCGATCGGGTGTACACGGAAGAAATTGTATCTGTCAACATGCAAAGTTGGTTACAATACAATACTTTCCACTCGACGATAATGTCTCCAACTTCGCCATCGAACAGTCGACTATGTGTTATGCATAATGAAAACGATTTCTTCTTTGTACGGAAATAAGTATATTGAACGTATCTCAATGGGATTTAGGTTGTTTGACACGCATTAATTGCAGGTAATTTTAGGTTATTTAATTTTTAATTCCATACACCCATCACCATTTTTTTGACGTGATAACGTCTTATAAATCGATGAACGCCGGCTGCACACACGGAAAAGCATGACTCATTGTCGCGTTCCGCCTGAGCCGAGCGTGCGAGCGAGAGCTCGGAACAAAAGAGAGGCACGATCGGCCTAAGCGTTCGGCTTGTGACGCATCTATCTCTTTACTGTATAATTTAAGTCGAAAAATATTTAAATTAACGAATGCAAATAAATGTTAATTTACCGAACACATTATCATTTTCAATTAACCCCTTCTTTTCATCATACAAAATAATGATAATTCAGTGATAATAATTCAATTCAATTTGTAAAATAATGCAAATTTTCATCAATGTTTTCTTATGACATTATAATGTAAAATTATCATCCGTAAACCTACTTTACAGTCAACCAATTTTTTGTTTAATACCATTACCCATAATGTCCGTCGATGCCGACGCGTAACAGCTAGTACGTACATATAACCGAACCTTTGCTTATTGTGTTTTATCAACAATTTGCCATCCGAAAGCTAGAGTAAACTTCATATGCGCGATACATATTGCGATTTCACATGCGGTTGGAGATTCCAGCGAATTTTCCTCCAGATAATTTTTACTATGCTTTGTTCATTCACCGTTAAAACACACATGCCAGTCTGCGTGTCACTTGTATACAAACAATCTGCATATCAGTTACACTCAGCTTGCAGGCTTTTAAACTCGAACCTATGTTTTCTACATCGCCGGCGGGCGTGATAACTACTTGATTATGTCTATAAGCTGGCTATCTGACAGTGATACTAGTTTATGTATATATATACATACATACATACATACATTACCGTTGAGAGGTACTCTCTCAATATTTCTCGTTCTTATCAATGACACGCTTTGTGGTACACTCAATAAATAAATATTCACAATAAATGTAACTTGCCACTATCATAAGATTAAGTAAAAAGTATCTAATTGCTATTGATATATTCCGTGATACAGATAAGTCGATCAACCGCTACGGTTGAAACATAAATTCTGAATCTAGTAGTACAATCACTAATTATCCAAATTGTAGCACAGATTAGCCGATTAGGCTTTGATTTCTCACAAATTCACTACATTACAGGTTATCTCTCGTAAAATTGATCTTTTATTAACAAGTATCTAAACTACAAAGCACTGAAGCGAAAGACATCGATAACTTCTGAAATTACGATTTCATCGACCATTTTTTATGCGATAGATTAAAGAGTATTTTTCTTTAACCGTGCCCTACACAAACGGATCTGCTCTGTGCACGACTGTAGCGCCACAAAATGTATGAACTAAAGGGCGAGGTTTAAAGTCTTTATAACTACAAATGTGAATGAAAGTTACAAATCAAAAAAATAACTATCGATTTAGAGATAAATCCACATATGTTTAATTCAATCAATTGATATTGATCCTTATTTTTGTTTGGATAAATTCATCCAAAAAAGTTGATTAAGAAGATAGTTCAAAACTTAATGAACTTTAAGTAATATCAAATCAAAGTAAAGCTTATTCTTTAACTAACGAACAATAACAAAGTCAAAAAATAATAAAACAGTTATTTCTCATAATGAATTGTTATGCATGTGCTAAATTAATAAACATTGTTTTCATTTTTAGCATAAATGTGGAAATATAAAAGCGCGATTTTAGTCAATACTCATAAAATTACATTCGACCCATAGACAAAGATTTCGTCCTCGCTGTTTATTTAGGGGTGTTGAAGGGTATCCAAGAAATTACAAAAGTTATTTACACAAGTCGTATGTAATTAGACAAGCATCAATTCATGCAACGTTACATAGTTAAATGGGATTGTAAAAATTGACGATTTATTATATATCGCATCAAAAAGTAGTATGATAATTTCTTAATCAGTAAAATTGTGCTTTTTTTTTTATTTTAGGGAAATTAAGCATAATACGCTACTGATATGTATTGTGATTCCGTTTTTCATTTTAGTTCAGCTTTTCGTATATGCAACAGATATCAAAGAATTTTTTGGCGTTGAATGAGAAAATTTAAAAAAGTTAATTAATTATTGAAAATTTGCACATCTTAAGCTTTACACGACCTTCGGGTACATAGAAAATTAATTTAATAGCAAAAGGAATAGAAACAAAAATTTGTGTCAAACAATATATATTAAGTAAGTATGCATAGATTACTAATTGTTCCTAGTTTTAAAATAAATTTGTTTCGTTTTAAAATGATTGAAAAGTAAATCTATTATAATTTCATTTAGTTATAATTTCAAAATAGAAAAAAAAATAAGTTTTATAATATTTTTATAAACCAATATTAACACATTCGATGAAGTCGTGAAACGATCGACTTTAAAAATTCATTATTCTAAAAATTTTCATTACTTTCGATAAATAAAAAATGGCGTTCCAAATTTTGAGTAAATCTTCAAAATAAAAATAAGTACCAAAACTTACAACTCAAAATACAAATTTTAGCGGTTTTTGCGATTTTCTCTGAAAATTCTAGAAACTTTTTGAAATCTTCTTCACAGTTATGTAGTCTCTGCCCATATGCATTCGCATTTTCGCTGAAAATGAGGTCCCTACCGAGACGATCAAAAATTTGTTTTCGATGTTAAAATAATAGTAATTCCAAATTTGTAAATTTTCTAATGTCTCGTTAGTGTTATTTTTAATACAGATATTTACGTCATTCCATACCAGAACTAACTTTTGTCCACTTACTGCAACAATCTGCTTATTTCTTCGGTTTATTTTCCACTTGGCAACCGGAAATTGATAAAATTTACATTAATATTTGCCGTTAGTATATTTTCAGATCTAACACAGCTACACTGCTGGTTCATTTTGCTTTCAATAGTTATTTAAAAAAATGCGCTCATATTCCATAATACGAAAGTTTAAAACTACCTCCTAATACGCTTAAATTATTTACTTCGCACGGAGCGAACGCTGTATTTGACAAGCTCTTTATGCCAACTATTTTGACATTAATGCATCAATGGGCTTACCAATCGATTTTCTTCGCATCCTGCGAATTCGATTGGTAGCTGTTGTATGTATGTGTTAGTTTGCCTTTATTTTTTGGTATAACTTATGAAAGTTTCTAACATGATCTGATCTATCGCTAAAACGCATATACTTAATCTGTGTTTCTTGTTCTATATATATAGAATAGGTAATAATTATCTTACAACTTATATAGTTGTAAGATAATTATTACCACATGAAATCAGTACTAATAATTTACTTTAATTATCTAATCATATTTTTATACAGTTTATATTTGATTTACATAATACGTTTATGTAAATCAAAACGACTTCTTATATGTCAAATGTACGTAGCAAAATTTTATGTGTTTCGATTATTATTACCTAATTATTTTGTATAGAGTAGTATTAAAATATGTATCTAAATTGAAACATACTATTTATTTATTAAAATTATTTTTAGCGTAATTTTACAACTCGTTCTCTATATATAATCATGTAGTTTTCAATTTACGTACTTCGAAAAGAAAATAAGTGGTGCATTAGAAATGGAGATTATTTTTTTTTATAATAGCACAATATTTAATAATTTAGGACTCGGCAAATTTCATTCCCGAAATGATATCAAAGAGAAACCATCTTTCTGTACGCGTGCAGACAAACGACATAAAATAGTGTTCTATAAGACATCGTCCGAACGAAGTCGTTTATAAAACGGCATTACCGGCCGAGGAATCGGCGATTGCGGCGATCCATCACCGTTCGGGGATCCGGGCCACTCGCCGAAGCCGCCTCCGGGATGTGACCTTTGTACTTTCGACTATGTACTACTATAGTCTTTACCTAGTTGTGAATAGGACAGGGGGATCTAGCTTTCATTTTAATGTTACCTAAAGCGAAAAAGGCTGTTTCGCAAGCTAAGCATAAACTGGCCTTGTTTGAAAATTGAATATAGCTTAGCATTTTCTTTCTCAGTGTGCCTCCATTATTATATATAAGTCGCTCGACTATATATCTGAAAGAAAAAGGAAATAAATGAATAGACAATTCTCATTCATCATAAGTTGTTGACACGGAGTCGTTGAAATTCAAAACAAGTTTATTTATTTACCAGCGATTCGGAAAGCGGTTTATAACCGCAGCAGCTCTGATAGCGATCATTTCTCACGTTTTAGTTTTTATTGTGTATTGACATGTATAATAAACGATGATAGCGATTAAGGTTTTTTATAGAAAATAAAAAAATTATATTTTTCGACTTATCTCCTAAAACAAAGAACTTTTACAAAAAAATTGATAGTAAATTTATTAATGTCAATATAATAAAAAAAAAAAGATAACAGTTCTGGCGCCCTCATTCTTTTTGTTTTATATTGAAAAGCTTGGATATCAAGCGCACCCACATTGGCCCAATCCACGTTGAGGGAGGTTAGTCGACGGCTTATCGTGTTCTCGGAGATTTGCAACTGAGATAATTGAATCGTCTTGAAATCACATTATTTAATTTTTCGAAGTTATACGTCTTTTGAGCTGTTATGACAAAATGAGAATGAATTTTCGTCGCGGTGACATGACAACTACAATATGAAGTTCCCGCAAGCGGTTTACAGCGAGCATTTGTCCAGGCTCCCCATTACTGTAATTTCCCATTGATTCTTCTGCCACTGTCTGTCCATTGCATTATTTATTTTCCTCTTTCAAAATTTATCTTTAGGTCACCATTTAGGTGCCTTCAAAATACTATCTCTTTTCTCGCTCATGTCATTATAACTATCAGTATAACACCTTCAGCACTATAGCCCTATTTCACGTTTATTTTCCTTTATATATTCCTAGGTCATCAATTAGGTGACTTATGCTCTTTGAGGGGTAGATTTTACTTTACTCCCTCTTTATTTATAAATTTATTTCCTATGTTCTTACTATTCCCCCCCGCATTACATCCTTTCCATATTTTTTAATTCCTGTTTTTTAAGTTCCCTGTCACCACCTAGGTTACCATACACTTCCGAGAGGTAGGTATACCACACTGCTTTGTCGAGTTCCTACTGCCCTCCCCCCACTTCCCTTCTGGGTTACTTTGCCCCAACCCACAACCTATCTCGGCGGTGGGCGGCCCTAGAATTTCGAAATTGCGCTCGTTTGAATAGGTATTAGAAAGAAGAAATTTTTAGTTTCAGCCTGATTTCCAAATTCAATCGAGCCTTTAGAAATAACGTTAACATATTCTATATATATATGTATATATGGTTGACTTAATAATTGTTATAAAAAAATAAAATTGATAGTATAAGAATACGAATATTAATTTATTTCATTTTTCAAATTTAAATTAAGCTGTATCAACCGTATTGACTATCCCACTCCAGTCCTTTTATTATTTTATTAAAATTAATTATTTGCATGCAATTCAAAACAATATTTTAAATACACCAAGGAAGCATAACTTCTCATGCGCGCGCAAACTGCACACCATGTAGTTTTTTAGTTCCTATGTTTTTATTTGAAAATCCATTAATCAATTCGTCCATGTAAATATTTGAACTACTTAGGTATATTTTAATCGAAGGTAATGCGTTGATATTTCGTCCAAGGCCACCTATAAATATTCCTTAGAAACTGTGAATAGCTGTGTTGAAGAAAGAGTGACAAGGGCAGTGTTAGGATTAAAAGAAGAAAGATGAGTCGCGTGTAAGAAACGACTAGAAGTAAGATCTTACACGCATAAACGAGTGGAGCTGGGAGATAGAGATATAGTAAAACAGTAGACATAAAGACAGACAGCTTAGTAGCGCATTATGACATCATTTACCATGACATCACAAGCAGAGCTAGTTAATTAATTCTGTTTCTGAGAAACTTCTTGAGAAAAGTAATTACTTATGTCTTACAAAAATATTCGTTTCGGACTGTAAGATTAATGTATAAATACTTATATTAATTCCAGTAATCCAACTATATTTTTTCAGGATTATTTAACAATATAAAAGACAATATTAACGGAGCAATATTCAGAGCAATGTACGTATAATTACTTATTAAAAACGTGGCTCATACGCTTCGTATACTAAACAAGTTTCAATTAAACGACGTAAATTCTTTCAGATTACGCTCAATTTTATAGGGCCTTTCGTGGGCCTCTATAACTCAAACGATAAGAAAAAATACAGTCAATTAAGATTTTCATTCGTGCGGATTGCGGTGACATGAACCTCAGCGTTAACAAAAACATTGAAAATTAATAGGAGAGGACAAAATAAAAAATGAAAAAAAAAACGCGCTTCAATCCAATCCGTTTTAATACGATCCCGTCAGATGGCGCTAAAATGACCTATATGCAACGAGTCTACCATTATCACAGATTACGTTAGATAGGCGCTAGTAAATCACTTGAATTAAAAATGTAAATATAATTTATTAATACTGTATGTTGATATTTCGCGGCAAGCGCGTTTGCCTTTCCATAACGGGGTTCTGAATAGGGCTTCCAATCCCGCAATACCGAGATCTCGGTATTCCGGGATCCCGCATCATTTTTTAGTCCCGCGTGCTGCGGGATTACGTGTGCGGGATCCCGCTCGATTTGCGGGACTGTAAAAACATGCG